>JAMPIV010004562.1:0-116632 GCA_024509875.1 Oreohelix idahoensis
AACGCCCGACCATCTATCGTGTTTAGTCTTATTTTGTTGCGCACATCATTAGGATTTAACATGGTATGGCTATTTCCGGAAACGTAAGGTTTGTTTTCAAACACGTTATAAAAAAATTTATGAGCCAGAAATTGATTTTTCATGCTGTCAGCACCCCACGTATTTTATTTTGGTTATAATTTGGTAATTCCTAGACTATTTGCGTAACGTTTTACATATTCTTTGTCAGCAAGCCCTAAGGAACCCAAATATACAATTTTAAAAGAGCTAAGTGGCTGCGTTCAAAATATGCAATTTCTTCTACCTCCTGTTTCGAAGATGTGCTGTCCGGGTACTGTAATGTTTTCAACTTAAACCCCAACTAAATGTCAATCTATTCTTAATAAGCGTTTTCCCAGGTGTTTAAAACCTAACTCTGTAAGCTTAGGGTTTTTAACACTGTCCTCTGAAAAAAATTTAGTGCATGTGGCCTTACACGCGTGAAGGCACAAGTGTGTTACGCCGTGCATAAAATGGAATGAATGAGATATTAAATTTAGGTCATTGATCAGCGTGCGTATCTCAAGTTTAGTACACGTTTCATTGAAGAAAGCGGGTAATAATATAGTAGGCTTTTACTATCAACGTGAAAGCGTTACAATTTGCAGACGAAGCAGAAAACAAGGGGGATTTCGAGTACAGTCATTGTGACAGCACTGTTATTTTACCATTGCTCTTTTCTTTATTAAATGTATTTGTTAGGCTTCATATTTACCTGATAATTTATATATGTGGATTAGAATATTCCACGACAAAGTCCCCAGCATTGGTTTGTGCACGGGGCCCGGACGTCATCATAATTATCTTCATTACATCTGAGTTCCTCAAGGGGCATAAGTCTTCAAGGCTTCTATACCAGGTACTCCTGTCCTTTCACTCGGGATCTCTTACATTCATCTATATCCCTTTCATGTCTGTCACCAGTTTACTTACTCATGTCTTATTAGATCTCTGTATACATCTCCTACCATGGGGATTCCAGAACAAGGACTGTCGTATAATGTTATTTGTAGGTTTCTCCACAGCGTGTCCTATCCATCGACATTGTCTTCATCACATCTCCTGTACCAGTTTGACTCTGGTCATCAGTTCCTATTGACGATCTTGGCATATCCAACATGCTGATCTACTCCATCCACTTATGAAAGTCCGAGGCCCGGACACGCTTCCCTATTAATTATAAGGAAGGCCCAGTTGTTATCGAGTCGGGGGAACCCTGACGGTTGTTTACTCACTGGATCCTAAAAAAAAAAAAAAAAATACAGGTGGAACAATAATGGAAAAACATCGAATTAAACAGCAGTTCGCACACCTGAAAAGTTGCCAAGAGAATGCTCTTGCTGACAATAAAGCCGAAACTTCGAGATTCTCTAGATCAGCGACAGGCACCCTAGGAGTTGTAGGGATCGACTTTAGAAGCACTGAGCTCCATAAAGATCTGCCTTGATAAAATCATGTTTGTTTTCATGTTTGAGAGTATTTGAATGTGGAATAAGTGCTGCCTCTAAATATGTCATTGTTATCTGTGCTGAACAATCTGTTTCCTGCAGGTCCTTCAATAGAGCGGTGGACATTTCAAACTAAACGATATTTGACCAAATGGTAACTTCACATCAAAGATAAGATCACCTTCCTGTCTCACGTAGTTCACGATTCAAGTGAATTTTTGTAAGCTAGCTCGTGAGTTTTCACTGTTAACTGGGAATGAAGAAAAAAAAATGCCCGTTAACCTGGGGGTGCCACGCTTTTAAATGCTGGCTGGAGAGAACCATTTCACAATATCTCTAGTGCAGTTTTAAAATTCTGTTTCCCCCCCGGTCACCTGATATCTAGCAAATAAACTCCTGTAACTACCGGCAGATCGAGATCTACCCTACCCCAACATCTGATCTAAATGATAAAATGATAAAAGTGAAGAGGTACTCCAAAGAAATGGATATATACGTACGCAGTGGCCGTAGGGATCTTTAGTGACTCCTTCGAAGAAGACTAAGAGGAGAAGAAGGAGGGCAGTAAGAAGATAAAAGACGAGATGATGATGGAGGAAGAGGCAAGGAAAAAAAAATAAGAGAAAAAAGAAGTAAAAAGGAAGAGAAAACAAAAGAGAACGTTGTGAAATCTTCTCTCACAAGCTGTTAGTAGACGTCACTGTTATGCTCTGTACTCGCGTTGTCTCCGGTGTGACCCTGATGAAACGACATCGTTTCAGTGGGATCTGTGTCAGCTAGACCCACTCACACACTACTTACGCTTTCCGCATACTTATGCGCAGTTACACACTCCAGAATAGTTCCTGCTTCTATCGACAAACGTAATTGCCGATCCTGCTATTACGGCGTTATATATTTTATAATTATGGAAACTGGCACAGGAGTTCGTAGGAGAAGACTGGGAATGAGGGGGAAAATGTATTAAAATAGATCAATATCAGACTCAATACAGTGAAGAGACTGGCCCTGCTTACGTCCCCGGGATCTCAGAAGAGACAAAGAATGAATTAAAGCTACTACACCCTGAGTCATGTCAAAGCGACTAATGTGCACCGGGCAGGCAACATGACGGAAAACAAATTGTGACAGAAACCGCGGTTGTAAGAGTATGTGACTGGGTGATACAGTCTTCTTGCCAAGGGATCATCTACACTGGTGACTCCAAAGGCGGGAGAAAAAGTGATGAAAATGATGAGTGAAGAGGCCGATAGATTAGTAAAGGAAGGTGGAAAGCTACCCCAACCTGATATAAGCAGAACTTACGAAGAGGCCAAAAGCTTTACCTGGAGCAGATACAGGAACACGTGAGAAGCATCCAGGTCGCAAGAAAAATGATGTACAAGGGGATTGACATAAGTCTTGGGCCTGACCATGAAGGACATGTCACAGAGAGCTGAAATTTTGTATAGTGTTTATTCCTTTTCAATATAGCCACCGTCTGAATTGACACACTTCTGCCATCTCTGTTTGACCTTGAAAAGACCTTGGGAGTAGAACACCCTATTTTTCAAATTAAACCAGCCATCACATGCCAGTATAACCTCTTCATCGCTGTCAAAATGATTTCCTTTTAGCTCTTTTTTAAGATTTGGGAATAGAAAAAAGTCTGATGGAGCCAAATCTGGAGAATATGGTGGGTGTGGAAGAATTTCAATATTCACATCGTTGGCTGCTAGCTTCACAAGCCGTGCTTTGTGAGAGGGCGCGTTGTCTTGAAGCAAAGGAAGATTTTGAGTGCGCGTTATCCCTCGTTTCCTGGTCACAACCTTTCTTAGTTTTGTGAGAAGATCTGCATAGTACTGTCCATTAACTGTGTTGCCATGAGGCAGATATTCTTTCAAAAAGACACCTTTGCCTTCCCAAAAAAACAGTCAGCATCACTTTTCCTGCAGATTTCTGCGCCCTCGGCTTCAAAGTGTTGGAGAGCCCGTGGTTTTCCATTGCATGCTGGCAATTTTCGATTCGGGGTCATAATGGTGTACCCAAGTCTCATTTACTGTCACCATGGTCTCCAAAAAATGTAGGTGTTTTTCCCTGAAACATCATAAATTTTATATCTGCTCTGGCCTCCTTCTTTTCCATTGTTTTGTCAAATCTTTGGAGCAGCAGATCCGGTCAATAGGGTACATTGTGCCGTGCACCGCAGCGGGAAAACTCATTGAAGAAACAAACGCGTACTTTACACATTCAGTGCAAATATGATGAACTTTAAATGTGCCAAGTTTCATCTTCCTCCTGTGACTCCTTCATGGTCAGGCCCAAGACTTATTTCAATCCCCTTGTATATTACCTGCTCAAAAGACGTGAACAAGTGGTAAACTTTAGACTCCGCACAGGCCGCAACAGATTGGGATACTATCTGTTCAACAAGCTAAAGTTAGGAACTACTTATGAGTGCTTTTAGCACAAGGCCGACACCCCGGTCTATGTAAAAAAATCGCACATGTTACGGAAACGGCAACAAATGGAAAAAAAAACTTTGATGCGGGACGGACATCCTGAGTCTCAGGCTCGTATGACTGCCAGTGGTGAAAGCCGAAAGGAAGCCATTGGCATGAAAACGGATGCCCTGACCGCAAAACACGTAACCAGAATTGGATTTTGGAACGTCAGAACTATAAATGAGGCAGGAAAACTGAGACATATCACAGCAGAGGTGAGGAACTACAAATTACATATCCTGGGAATAAGCGAGAGCAGATGGACAGGGACAGGGAGAATAAAAACAGCTACAGGGGAAACAGTGCTTTATTCTGGTAGAGAGGATAGTCAGCACAACGAAGGTGTAGCCATTATCCCGAAGAAAGGAATGATAGGAACGAACGAACGAAATCTTTATTTTATCAGGGTAAAGAAATAGGCATAATAGTTTTTTTACATTTCTGCCCTGCAATACAATTTTCAGCGTTTTACAAATTAAAATTAAAATATTAACAACTTACAGAACCGTTTGGGATAAGAACAGGAGTGCGACAGGGATGCCTCTTGTCTCCATTTCTTTTCTTACTAGCAATAGACTGGGTTACTAGAACATCGACAACACACAACAGAAATGGAATCCAGTGGACTCTGACTAAGCAGTTGGATGATCTGGATTTTGCTGATGACTTAGCTCTTCTGTCCCATAACCGTAATCAGATGCAGGACAAATTGAAAACACTCGATGAGAGGTCACAGCAATTGGGTCTGAAAATACACAGGAAAAAGACAAAGATAATGAGAATAAATGCAGGTAATGATAACAGGGATGAAGAAGCACCAATACAAAATGTAGAATCGTACACATATCTTGGCAGCAATATAGACAAAGTTGGAGGGACAGACAGTGATATCAAAATAAGAATACAAAAAGCAAGAGGAGCTTTCATTGCATTGGGAAATCGGATCCAACACGAAAATAAAAATCTTCAACTCAAATGTGAAGTCAGTCCTATTGTATGGCTCTGAGACATGGAGAACAACAAAGACAACAACCAAAAAGCTACAGACTTTCATAAATGGGTGCTTGCGTAGAATAGAGGGATTAAAATGGTATGACAAGGTTACCAACGTAGAACTGATGACAAGAACTAGACAAGTGCCAGTAGAACAAGAGATGAGACGAAGACGATGGAGATGGATAGGACACACACTGAGGAAACCTGTTGATAGCATTACAAGGCAGTCCTTGTTCTGGAACCCCCAGGGCAAGAGAAGCAGAGGTAGACCAAGAAGCACATGGAGAATAGAGCTGGAAGTAGAGGTGAAAATGATAAAGAGAACGTGGAAAGAACTTGAGATGATGGCACGTGACAGCAGGACTTGGCATGTGTTTGTTAAAGGCCTATGCTCCTTTGGGAGTGGAGGGTTATGAATGAATGAATTAACAACTTCAGACAGGATTAATTAATATTATCATCACAATCAGAAATTGAGCATACACAAGTACAGTTACTCATAGTCATTCACGCACGTAGAGAGAGGGATAGAGAGAGAGAGAGAGAGAGAGAGAGAGAGAGAGAGAGAGAGAGAGAGGTCAAGCAATAAAGCTACTTAATATTTAAAAAATCAACTTAAAATGAAAATATTACAATGACAGTTAAATGCTCGCGGAAAAGTTGAAATAACTGAAACAGAATTGTCGTTAAATGTGTGTACAAGATGTCATGACATGTGAATGCAGATGTCTTTTGAATGTTGTGTAATTATCAGTTTTGACAGACTTGGGTAGGGAATTCCATGCTAAACCAACTGCATAACTAAAACAACTTCGGAAGAGGTCAGTTCGAGGTTTTGCAAGGTCCAAAAGTAGGTCGCCTCGTATAAAATATGAGCAGTACTTATAGCGAAAGAACATTTGCAAGTATGAAGGCGTTTTGCCGTGTAAAATTTGATGCACAAACAGGAGATCTTGGAAGAAGAAGAATTTTATAAGAGGAAGAACATTCAGCTGTGAAAATAGCCGAGCACTGGGAATGTTATCATTCAGGCAAACAAGTCGTAGCGCCCTTTTATGCAGGGATTCTAGGCGTTTCAATAATGACAAGCCACAGCGACTCCAGATATTTGAGCAATAAGAAAGGTGACTTTGAATATGTGCATAATAGAATATGAGCCTAGAGTGCGGACATAAAAAATGTTTGATTTTTGAGAGTTGAAACAATTTTTGTGAGATCTTGTTTGCGATGAAATAGACATGTGACTTCCAGCTTAGAGACTGGTCGATGACCACACCCAACAGGCTATGGTCCGTAACTCGCTTAATACGTTCTCCGTCTAGAGATAAAGATAATGTCTTTGGTTGACAGTGCAGAATCTTTTGGCGGGTAGAGATAATCAAAGATTGAGTTTTGTTTTTATTAATGGACATACTATTAATAGTGCGCCAAGCTTGTACAATGTTCAGGTGACGCTGTAAAAGAGACTGAACAGTGTTAATGTTTGTGCCAGCTACTGTTACTGTGGTATCATCAGCAAACTTAAGACAATCGTCATGTGGCAATGACAAGGACAGGTCATTGATGAAGATGCTGAAGAGTAAGGGTCCTAGTATCGAGCCCTGCGGGACACCCATTGTAGTGGTGTATGATTTAGAGAGCACATTATTGTATAAGACTCGTTGTGTTCTGTTTTCAAGGAATGATTTTATTAATGTGATCACTTTTGGATGAAATTTGTACACCGTAAGCTTTTGTATCAGCAAAGAGTGGTGAATTGTGTCAAATGCTTTGTAAAGGTCGATTAATAATACTCCATTTATTTTTTCGCAGTTGATATTAGAATGTCAGATTTCGGTAATCTTAGTCAACAAGGATTGGCAAGAGTGTTTGGGTCGAAATCCAGATTGGTTTTCATGTATAAGATTGTAGCTGTTCAGTGAAAAAAAAATATATGTTTATACATGTGTCGTTCAAGAGGTTTAGTTGTGACTGATAGTAGGGAAATCGGCCGGTAGTTTGTGACGACATTAGTATCACCTTTCTTAGGTACTGGTACCATTAAGCCTGTTTTCAGTCGTCGAGGAAACACTTTCTTTGTGAGGCACAGATTGTAAATGTAAGTTAGTGAGTCGCATACAACAGGCTCTGCAAGCTGAAGTATCCTCGAAGATATTCCATCTTCACCGCACGATTTCCTCTGAGGTTATGATTTAATTAAAATAGAAACCTCCGAGACTGACAGTAAAGGTAATTCAGGAAAGTGGGCTTCGTTTAACCTCGATTGAACGAAATCAGAAATAGCAGCACAATTCAGTTGCTGATGATTTATTCCTGATGTTCGTGCGACCGACAAGAAGAACTGGCAAAATTCATCAACATTAATGTTTGTAGCTTGCTGTCGGAGGTTATGCCGGCGTACATTTGTGAGAAGGTTAATAGCGCTCCAGATTTTAGATGAGCTCCGGCCGTCGTCAATAATGGATCTGAGGTACTGTCTTTTAGACTTCCTTAAAATGTACTGCGCTAAGTTTCTATATTTTCTATAGCTTGCATGGTCTCCAATCTTCTTGAAATAGTCTCGCTGTTGCCTAGTTTTCATGTATTCCAAAGTTATCCATGGAGGCTTAATTTTGGACTTGACACGTTTTATACGCACAGGAGCATGTTTGTTAAGAACTGAAGTGAATGCTGTCAGCCATATTTCTAGGGCTTCAGTCGGGTCAGATACTCCATAGACATTATCAAAAGGTGTCGCTAAGAGATCAGACAGGAACTTGGAGCTATCAAAATTCTTGAATATTCGTGCTTGTATAACCTGGTGACAGAGTTTAGGAATTCGAACTCCCTTTTTGGTCCACGTGCAACATATGGGGTAGTGATCGCTTAGACCACATACGGGAACGCAGACTTCGATGATGTGAGCAGTGTTAGTAACATACAGATGATCTATGCAAGTTGATGACTTGTCTGTGACTCGGGTTGGTAGCGATATCAACTGGTTCAGGTTGTACAAGGCATACAAATTATCCCAATTAACGTTTCGCTTCAAGGCATCAATATTGAAGTCTCCCATTATTAATAGTTCCAAAGAAGTTATCCATACTTTGTCCATCATGTCCGAGAACTGATCTAGCCATTCTATTCTGGCATCCGGATTGCGGTATATAAAGCCAATTAATATAGAGGTAGTGTGTGGGAGTCGGACTTCCAGCCACATGCATTCAACTTCAGGACATTCGAGATCAACGCGTCTTATAGCGTTGATGCGTGTGTGCACATAGGCAGCCACACCAGTTTCAAACCTAATTGATGGATCCCGACGGAAAATTTCATAATTTGCAATTTGCAGTTCTTGGTTAGAAATGTGTTCATTAAGTCTAGTTTCTGTTAGTCCAAAAATATGAAATTATGCATTGTTATTATAGAGTATGGAAGTAATTTCAGCCAATTTACTCACATTGTAGAGATGACAAACATTCAAATGTCCCAACCTGAGTCCCTGACGATTTGGGTATTCCGTTGTGATTGTGGGAGTCATATTTTGTGAAATTGATGATCACTAATATTTCATTGATAACAGGGCTGTTGAAAGTATAAATTAAGTAGATTAGGACGTGAAGGATGATGCACGGAGTAGAATGAGGTTGCGGGATATTCCTGTGTTCTTGTTGTGGGATCGGAATATGCTGACCAATTTGATCTCCAGGCAAAAGGTGAATAGTCCAAGAGTCTATGGTGTAGCGGGAAATTGGGAAATGTTGGGTATAGATGTTGATATGTAGGAAGATGGTACAAATGCGGTGACCAGGGGTAGGTTTTTTTGTGTCTTGGACATTGATGGCTGGAGTGAGGATGTATCAGCACATGAAGATTGAATTTGTTGAGTTGCTTCATTTGTACACTTTTGAGGACATCGGTCCTGTTGGGTAGGTGCAGAAAACATAGATGGGTGTTGCTGTAGGGAGACATCACAAGCGGTGCCCTGCACTGCACGATTTACAATAACAGGTGTGATTTGATGTTCCTGATTATGAGATGATGTTGAATGGGTGTCGTTAGAAGTAGAAGGTTATGGTGGAAAGTCAATATCATAATTACTATCTGAGAAGCAGGTATTCACTGTTGATAGACGTCTGGTTGGATCTTGAGATATTGTAATGTGGCCGAGTCCTTTGAAGGTGCGTTCTGGGTACTTGATATTTGTTGCCAGCTTGCTGATTCCTTCAGTGGATAAGGCAATATCACCACTGTAAACGTGTTTTTTAGGGGCTCCTGATTTCGCAAGGAAGTACGAGGAGTGATCAATGAAGTTATAGTTGTGTCTAATGCAGTGTCTTTTAAGTTTAGAATTATTGACATCAATTGATTTGCTGTAATGGGCTCTGACTGGAGGAATAATGGACGAGAAGTAGATTTTCCCATTAGGGAATAACAAAAGGAATTTTGATGTGATCTGGTTTAGGTCTGCTTGGGATATTTCATTATCTTTGAGCGAGTCTGATAGACCAATGTGACTAGTTACTCTGGTGACAGTGGGGTCAGAAGGAAAACGTTTAAGGAGTGACAATAAATCCTGAGTGGATGCCCAGTTCTTGAAGCGAACAGTAACCGAGTCCATATCGTTTGTCAATAATCTCGATTTTTGTAGTTCCTTGACATTTTGGTCCCCGAAAATAAGGTGTTTCCTTTTATTTGTAAGCCTTGTGTTGGTGCCTGTGATAGGACGTGCCTGTTCTTGTGTTGCCTGTGTGCTTTGATCGTTGGATTGCTGATAATAACGCACGCTGTGAGTTACTCGTCTTGGTGGAGAGTGCCGATTCGAAATTTTTACCGGGATTCTGCAATCATCGTCTGCATTGTCCGTCGTGAATTTCAGGGAATCCAGGACACTGTCTCGGCTGTGATGGAGTTTTAGCCGCGTAATTTTTTGATTGGATTGTGTGTTAGAATTTTTCAGTTTTTGACACAGTTCATCCGTTTTCTCATGTTTTGTCACAATGGTCACTATAGAGAGTATAGATCACTATGCGAGCATAGACCACGTTTCTCAACAGTGATGATCTCATTTATAAGACAGTTTGCATATATTTATGGAAAGGTCTTTACTGGAATGGAAATCCATCAACAACAGACTGATAAGAACAAGACTGAGAGGAAGATTCACCAACACCACAATTATACAATGCTATGCACCAACAAACGACAGCGATGAAGAGATCAAGGACGAGTTCTATCAACAGGTACAAAAGGAAATGGAAACTGCACCCAGGTACGATCTTATTATAATAATGGGAGATCTCAATGCGAAAGTTGGAACACACAATAATTATAACGAAAGAGTAATGGGGAAATGCGGCAGTGGAACAGTAAATGAGAATGGGGACAAATTAATAAGCTTCTGCAGTATTAACAACCTGGTCATTGGAGGAACACTTTTTCCACACAAAGAAGTGCACACGTTAACGTGGGAATCATCAAACGGATGGGACAGAAACCAGATAGATCACATAATAGTCAATGGCAGATGGAGACATGCATTTCATGACGTGAAAGTAAGAAGAGGCGCAGATGTGGGAAGTGATCATCACCTAGTAGTAGCAAGACTAAAGGTGAAACTCAGAGCTGCTGGACCAGTTGCAGTCTAACAGAACAGATATAACATCACGAAACTTAAGGACCCCTCACCAGAAAAGCTTTCGTGGTCGACGTAAAGAGACGATATCAGATTACCAAAAGCCAGGAAAGAACAGAGACCGATGATGTCGACCAGAAATTCAACACCATCTCAACAATATACAAGGAAAGCAGCAAGTCATGCTTGAGATTCCAGGAAAGAAAGAGCCAAGACTGGATAACACCAGAAACGCTAAACACCATAGCGAAGAGAAAGGAAATGAAAAGGAAGAAAACAGAAGCTTAGTCTCCCAGGTTAAAGGCAATATATAGTGAACAGAACAGTCAGCTAGACAAGGAAGTCAAACGTCAAACCCGTGCTAACAAAAGGACATTTCTGGATGACCTTGCAAGACAGGCAGAAGAGGCAGCACTGAGAAATGAACAAAGCACAGTTTATAAAATAACTAAAACTATCAGTGGAAAACGAGATGCAAACAACATAACGTTAGCAAGAGTCAAGCAAGGAAATCTTATCACCACAGCACAGGGGCAGGAAACAAGATGGGGAGAGCACTTCAGAGAAATACTGATAAGGAACCACCAGAGACTCAGCTGAATGTTCCTGAGGCTGAAAGTGAGACGTAAATACAGACATTCAACGAAAAGAAGAAATCACAGCTATCAAAGGGTTAAAAAATGGAAAAGCGCCTGGTCACGACAATCTAAATGCTGAGTTATTCAAGACAGACCCTGAACTAGTTGCAGAACTATTAGAACCACTATTTTCACAAAGCTAGGAAACTGAGACAACACCAACAGAGTGGAGTAAAGGAATAATTGTCAAATTGCCCAAGAAGAGCGACCTTGCAGACTGCAACAACTGGGGAGGAATTACTCTTCTCTCAGTTCCCAGCAAAATACTAGGCAGGATAATTATCCAGAGAATTTTAAAAGCAGTTGACCATAAACTGAGGAAAGAACAAGCAGGTTTTAAAAAGAACAGAAGATGTGCAGATCATATATTCACCCTCAGGAACTATACATTAACTTTGTTGATTTTGAAAAGGCTTTCGACAGCATACACAGGGACAGCCTATGGAAAATGCTGAGGGCTTATGGAATTCCCAGCTGCATTGTTTCCATCATAAATCATAAAAAGCCTCTATTCTAACGTTACACGCAGTGTTGGATTGAGTAATGTAACTTTCGAAGTGAAAACAGGAGTACGACAGGGATGCCCCTTATCAACAACATTATTTTTGACAGCCATAGATAGGGTGATGCGCAAGACAACAGACGGCAGTCCAAGAGGAATTTGATGGACAACGTTTTCTACACTGGAAGACCTGGAATATGCAGATGCCATTGCACTACTCGCGCATTCACATCAACACATCCAAGAAAAAACCGATAGACTGAATAAGTATGGCCAGCAGGTTGTCCTGAACATCAATCTGAAGAAGACAGAGGTCATGACACTAAATGTGGGCAATCCTGAGCCAATAACAGTAAGGAACCAGAAGTTAGAACAGACACATTTACTTACCTAGGATGCATAGTAACACCTGATGGCGGAACAAGCAAGGACATTAACAACAGAATGAATAAAGCGGGAACAGCCTGTGCTAGTCTCAACAACATTTGGAAGTCTTCCCAGTACAGCACTGTTACGTGTCGTTTTAAATGTTAACGTTCAGGTTTAATAACAGGATAGTTCCTGTGGCCAAGATACCAGCTAGGGTAGTAAATCTTTCTGACACCGCAACCAGCCAACACCACTCAGAAGTATTTAAGTCACAACTGACTAAGTGGACGAAATACAGTTTATTTTGAACAGCACGTAGCTCCACAGGTAATACAGTTTAGGCCAACAATATAAAGACATATAATCGACAGTCAGTCCATGTCAAGAAGACTGTCATATTTGGTCGCAATATGGTTTTATATTTTATTAGTAATCACAGAACTTCATTGTTAAACACTTTAACACGCAGGAGCTCAAACACATACATCAACTCGCCATCACACACAATCCTCTTTGCCCCGCACTTCTGCCCCTCTAGTCTCACGTGAGCCAGCCAAGCACATTGGCTTAATGTAGCTCACCCGTCTTTCTCAGTGACCCGTATAAAATAAACAAAAAAGAGCGCTGCTGAGCTAATCTATAATAGAACCAATTGTTATGAATTTTACTCATAACATCACCCCCCCCCCCCCACCCCCACCCGCAAAATAATGGAAACAAAGTTTTCATTATTTTTGTGGTGTGAGTATACTAACACCAGAGTGAAATATGGCAACATCAAATTTCACTATAAATAAGAACTAGTATAGCACCCAGGTTTCTGCCATAGGGTAGGCAATTAAACACTAAAAGTGTGGTCAATGGTTAATACCAAAGCCAATGTCTCCTATTAGACAAAATCCTATTTAACCGCAATGTGAGGTTGCCATAACTAATAGTACTCAACATATTAAAAAATGATGGTAGCAATACATGCACTCACATACCTCACACCGTCACATAACGCCTATCAGTCAAGTCCAGTATCAGTAGTCACTTAATTAATTCATGATCAACATAAAAAATGCAAAGCAATAAATAATAAACAAATATGCACCAACGTAAATAGATGAAATGAGGCAGACAATCATAATAGAAAGGTAAATTAATGCAACATCTTACGCTAAACAATTAAAGTCATATGTACATCTTAAGTAATTTCAGAAAAAATGTGGTATGGTGCCAATAAAAAAATAAATTTTTGCACCTAACAAAAGTGTGTGTCCACTCTGGTAATTATACACTAATGTATGGTACAAATTAATAATAGCATTGAGAACCCTCAAAATGTTTACTCAATAATTTGTTACTTTGCGAATTAGAACTATCCAACCGCCAACCAAAGCACTGTCTTAACAGCAACAATGTCATAGAACTACTATACACACTAATAGACTAATACTAAACTAAACTCTCATGTTCATGTCCATGATCCTCTGCTACATTTTCGTATAAGTCGCATTATAATGTAAATGTAAGCACGGTATGATTCTAGAAGTTGCATCCCCTTGACCAAGCAAAGAATTCTTGAGTACTGCCCCTTCATCTTGAGACGTCGTTGCAATATTACCATGAAACAAGATTTGCATTCCAAATATCCATATATGTGACATATGTCTGCAATAACCAAAAACTGTGTTTATGCACATAAAGTACGTATGACAACTGTTCAGAAGGTCGCAAACATCCCCGTAATGAGCTGAGTAAAATGAGATCCAACTTGAAATCAGCGATATCAGCATTCATCATCATCAGGTGGCGAGCGAAGCGATCAATATCTGTAAGTACTGTCAACAGGATCCTTTGAGCGATTTCTTTAAATTTCCTATGCAAAAGTTATGATTGTTCTCATCTTTGACATGCATCACAGAGCGTTCGTACATACATTCATTGCACAGCAACGATAAAACTGGAACTTTCTGTCAGCATCAGCATTGTCAGCAAACAAGTTCATAAAAAGTACAATGTTCCATCGGTAAACACGTGAGGGAGTCAGCAAATAGGTTAGCTGTAACCTCACAAGGTACTTGCATCTGCCGCATTGTCAGCTGATAGTGAGTTTCATACAACGTGACAGCACATCTGCCACCACTTTGTGACTGCCCTTGATGGCACGAATGTTGTAGTCGTAGGGTTGGAGCGCAAGTGATGCTCTGGCAGCTCTCTCATTGCGAAACTTTGCAGTTTTCAGATATGACAAAGCTTTTTGATCTGTCCCCAAGACAAATTTTGCGCCAAGGAGGTAGCGCAGCAGCTTTGAGAAACAATAAACCACAGCGAGCAACTCCCGCTCTACAACTGGATATCTCTTCTCCGTGGGTGTCAATTTTCGGCTGACATACAGAATTGGATGTAGCCGATCATCGAATTCCTGCATAAGTGTACCACCGATTCCCGATCCAGAGGCGTCAACTCTAAGGACAAAAAGAAAACGCGTATCAGGCAATCTTAAAATTGGTGATTTTGAAAAATAATATTTAAGTACATTTAATGCTACATCACAAGAATTTAACTAAACAATCTTATTTGGGGAGTTCTTTCTTTCCAACGAAGACAGAACTGAAGTAATTTCTGAAACATTAATCAAAAATTTCTTATAGAATCCGACAAGACTCAAAAGACTGAATTCCAAGACTATGTTCATCCCAAGTTTGATGAAAAAGACAAATATCATCAGTATAGGTAATTATGTCTTAACTTACTTACTTACTTACTTAGTTGTTCCCCTTCTACCGTGAGGTGTAGAGGTTTGGAAGAGAGAGCGCCAGACTATCCTATCGGCTGTCTTCGTCCTGGCCTGGTTCCATTCTAGTCCTCGGTCCTTCAAAGATTGTCTAATGTTGTCCTCCCAGCGGACTCTGGGTCGTCCTGGGGGTCTGGATCCCTGGCTCTTAGTTTCCCATGCTTGTCGTGGTAGCCGATCTTCTCCCATTCTGCAGACATGGCCAAACCATCTTAGTTGGAACTGTTCTACTTGGGTCTGCAGGGGGTGGGATTTTAGGCCTTGACGTATCGTCTGGTTGCGGACCATGTCTCTTCTTGTTACTTCAACCACCTTCCTCAGATACCTCATTTCTGAGGTTTGGATCTGACTTTTGTGGGCTGTAGTCATTGCCCATGACTCGCATCCATATGTCAAGACTGGGACATAGGTGGAACGGTATACAGCCATCTTCGTTTTCTTACCAACCTCTCTCTTGCTGAGGAATCCTCGGTTTATGGCCTGACAAATTCTCCCAGCTGCTGCTTTTTGAGTGGTCAACTCTTCTTTGATGCCTCCCTTTCGGTCCATAATAGCTCTGAGGTATTTAAAGTGATCGACCTGCTCCAGGACCTGTTCTCACAGCTTAATCTGATGTCTTCTTTCTTCTTGTGATATCACCATGGATTTTGTTTTAGTGCTGCTTATGACCATCCCTCTCTTCTCCAGCTCTTCCTTCCAGACTTGCAGGTTGGATTGGAGATGTGCCTCTGATTTAGCAATCAGGGCAACATCATCAGCAAATGCCAGCTCTGAAATACATACCTGTCTCATCTTCCAGTACCCCACTGAATACTTTCTTGTTCTCTCCTTACATGCCTTGATGACATCCCATGAGGAGTATGAAAAGATAAGGTGACAGGATATCACATTGTCTTACACCAGTGGTGGTCCTGAACTCTTCTGACTTATGGTTTGCGGTCCTCACATAATTTCTGCAAGACTTGTAGAAGCTCTGTATAGCATGAATCAGAGGTGCTGGAATGTTCTTCCTTGCCAAACAGTCCCAAAGTTTGCCAGGGACACCGAGAAGGGATATGCCTCTATGGTTTCCACATTGTCGATTGTCACCCTTTTTGAAAATCGGTGTTATGATGGCAATCTCATAATCCTTTGGTATGGTCTTGTTGCACCACACTGCCTGTAGGACCCTTTAGAGTAATAGGTCGTCTGATGCTCCCATATACTTAACCATTTCTGGTGTTATACCATCATGCCCTGCTGCTTTGCCCATCTTGATTTTCTCCAGTGCTGCCTTCAGTTCTTCCATCTTTATGTTATCTTCGCCATCATTGGTTTTCTCTTCTGTGCTAGTGGTTATCATTTCTGATGCTTGACCTTGCTCACCATCCAGGAGTTCTGAGAAATATTCTTTCCATCTTTCCATTACTTCCTTCGGGGCAGTAAGCAATTTGCCTTGCTTGTCCTTTATAAATTTGAGAGGGCACTGTTTTTCCGTCCTCATGTTCTTTAGGGTCTTATTGAACAATGTCTGGTTTTCTTGCACATCTTTTTCTAGCTTTTCTCCAAATTCTTCCCAGGACTTCTGTTTTGCTGCTAGCACCGTGTTGTTTGCTTCTGTTCTGGGTGTCACAATTTTGTCATCACGGTTAGAGAAAATTTATCGCATCATGCGGACAAAAGTCGCAGGCGCGTTAATGAGACCAAAAGCAGTAAAATTAAATTGGAACATACCCAAAGGTGTAGCGAAAGCAGTATAAGGTTTTGCTCTGTCTGACAAGGGGACTTGCCAATAACCTTAGATAAATCAAATTTACTGAAAAAAAATAGCTGTAGATAGTCTATCTAATAGAGAATCTAACATAGAAAATAGCATTGAAATAGTCAAAGTATAGTCTCAAGATGTTTGCATTCTACATAACAATGACCAATAAAATGTACAACATTATTAGCCTCATCATAAGTACTAATGGGAAACAAAACCTCTAACACATGAGTATTGGGATGAAAACATTGACGTCCCTGTATAGAAACAAGTATGAAGTTATTATGTTTTGTAAATAATATCACCCGACTTGTAGCACCTGAAGAAAGAAACAATATTGTCAAAACTGCCACAATACACAATGTAGTGACTAGCACATACCTCATGAAATCATGGTATGTCAGTATCTGAAAAAAGAAAATCTAAAATAATATTAATATCCGTGAAGTTCCTAAAGGAAAAAGAAAAATGATATAGTAAAAAAGACAATGGAAGAAAAGAAAACAAACAGCCAAATATACAGTTTCAACTGAAAAGTATACAACCAAACTAAACCTTAGGTCTCCAAATAAATGCCTCTAAAACTAAAGCTATGAACTTTTCTAACGAGACCTTTGATATCATCTTGAACGGGGAAAAACTACAGAAAGTTGAAAGTTTCAATTATTTAGGCAGTAAAATGACTCAGGATGGTGACATAACAAGAGAAATCCATACTAGAATTGCTTTGGCAGCTAGCGCCTTCAATAGATTATCTAACATTTGGAAATTACGATCATTGAATATACATACCAAGCTTCGTCTGTTTAATTCAAATGTTATCTCAGTGTTAACATACGGCTGTGAGAGTTGGAAAATAACAAAATCATTGGAGAACAAGCTGAATACATTCGAGAACAAATGTCTTAGAAAACTCATGAACATCAGTTGGAAAGAATTCAAGACTAATCGACAAATAGAGAGAAGACTCTAGGCAGAAATATGTCTCCGACTATATAAGGAAAAGACGATGGTCATATATCGGTCATGTCCTACGAATGCAAAACAACAGAATACCACTACAGGCGCTCACTTGGGTTCCTGAGGGTAAGAGGAAAAAAGGAAGACCAAAAGAAACACTCAGAAGAACAATAATAAGAGAAGGAAGAACGTTGGGCCTAAATAATGTGCAAGAGCTAAGAGGAGTGGCGTCACAACGAACAACCTGGAGAGCACTGGTTTCTGCCTTATGCGCCGTGTTTGGTGCTTAAAGAATTTATTATTATTATTAAACTAAACCTGACATCCGATTAATCTCGACATCAACAATGCCAGGTATCACATCATCCATGATCAATGTGGTTGGTTCCATAACATCAGCAACCAGTGATTCACTCGAGTCAAAATATACATCTGATGATTCCTCAATAGTTTGGCAATCAACATGGGACTTCTCAATGATGGGAGGAAGAAATTTTGTATTATCACCATTACCATCACTCAAAACTGTATCACTCTGAGTCCGATCATGTGACCGTACATGCACATGCCTAAGAGCTTGTGCTCTGGTAGTATAAACCCTGGCAGTATATCCATGTTGTTGTTCCCATTTCACAATATCATCCTTAGTACATTCGTGAAGTCCAGGGATATTCCCTAAAATTATCCCAGCAACTGGTCTTGACAACAGATATACTAGAGTCCTGCCTGTAAATAAGGGGTATCTAAAAATACTTCTGCAGTCGGATAATATTCCACTGTGCCACCAAATGTAATACACTGAACTTCTTCACCTGTATAATCAGCAGGGTCCACTAATGATCTTTGAACCCCCACAGTGGCGGATCCAGTGTCCCTGAGCAATGAAACGAGTTGGTTGTTTACAAAACCTTTATCGAATACCACTGATCCTGTCCCATTATAAGAAGACATCACTGGTAAAGGGTGTCCACACCGGAGCCTAGGAACTCCTTGTAGCTGAAACAAAGAATTACATTCCGAACAATTTGTACTATTGGACAAGTCTACACTACATGCATTTGCATGAGAGACAACATTGTTATTTTGGCCTGTATGATGCACAACTGCATTGGAACGTTCAGGATTTCTAGACCTTTGAAAGTTATTGTTATGTTGAGAACTTCTATTGTTGTTATAATTGTCATTGTTTCTATAACCTGACCTTTGGCCTCTGCTTGACTGGTAATTATATCCACCTCTGTTTCAATCACTGTTAGGTCTGAAAGATGATTGATGAGGTCTATATCCATCATCATATGAATAGAAGTTCCTTTGAGGTTGGTGTGAGCTAATTATTAAAATTATACCTCCCTCTGAAAGATCCAGTATTATTATCTCGATTAAATCGAAAATCTCTGTCCATGCTATAAGATCTTTGTCTGGGTGGATTATATAACATAGTTCTAGCTGATGCCACTGGCAATGAATCCTTTATGTTATTCTTGCCAAGATTTCTTCCAGGATGTGCAACTTGGTACTGTCGTCCCAGATTTTCTAAAGCAGCCAGTCTCAGGCTTTCTTTTTTTTTTTTTTTTTTTTTTTTTTTTCAGGCTACGAGTCATTGGAGTGCGGACGTGTTTTCACAGAGCTCTACTTTCGTATTTGTGAAAGTGTGTTCCTGCTGTAATTCGTGATGGATTTTAATATCATTGTGTTCGGTATCATTGTGGCTTTGTAGTGAAATCATTTTTGTGGTGTCAATACGAACAGAAATGTTAGATTTTGTTCTAAAAGGATTCACTATTATAAGACACTGTGCTGTTTTGCATCTAAACTTGTAGTATTGTTATTCCACAACCCACGAATAGTTGAGCGCCCAACAATGACCGAACCACCCAGGTGTTTAATTATAGGTCTTCAGCGCGGGGCCTTTTTGCACAATCTACTATACAAATGAAACCCCGCGACCCAAATCGTCACGCTAGAGCGATGATTATCAGCCATGAACAAAGCTAATTACCTTCTTCCTTCGTGGTACCAGCAATAACATTCACAATGCCAAACGTAAACTCGGTCACCGCCACTCGACCGAGCAGAAAGAAACAAAAGGACTACGTCTTAAATGCTCCTAAAGCGGTGAAGAAGAAGACCAGAGTTCTCAATGCAGACACGCCCTCAGCCCCATTAGTGACATTACAATACAAGAACCAGAACCAGTGTGTGATATTAACATTCCAAAAACTTCTCGAGTACGAAGCATTGCGTGGCTTGTCTAAGGCCTACTATAAATCTATCGCTTCAATTGAATCTCGCACTGACGCTAATGGTGCTCATGTCGAAGATGTCATTTCTACTGGACACGTTTTTCTCCATTTCTATAATACATCGAACAAGATTATGGTTCAAGGCTCAGAGACTGCAGTTAAAGAGTGGATCCAGAAAGATTTAAATCATTTATGGGAAACAGCAACTACTGCTGGAGTCAGTCGAATGGCTATAACGTCAACAGCTGTTATCAACAATGCACCAACCACTTCCGATGCCCAGAAATTAGCCCTCACATGCTGTTCCTTTCCCGTTGTCTCTGATACATTCGTTCAGGAGTATGACAAACAACTACAGATGGTACAAGACACACCTTCCTCTACATCAAGATCTATCATTACAGAGACGCCTTCCGTTACAACGAGACCTACCATTACAGAGACAGAGCATAATTCATTCATAGGTTTTCTTGATAGTAGTCTAGAAAGGACACCACGCAAGCACACTATACTATCACCACATGATGATATGTATACAAAAAATAACATCTGAGATGGAGCTACTGAAAGCTGAACTGAGCTGTCTTAAAAAATCTTACGAACAGCTTCAGGCTGATCACGTGTCTCTAAAAAGTAGCTACGAAAACAGCAAAACTCAAATTCAGCAGCAGCCTACACAACAGCACACAAACGAATTGGGTCACAAACAAAAACGTGCGGAGAGCGTCCGACCTCAACAACAAATACTACATTCAGAAACTCCGCCTTAATGAACGTAATCCCTTGGACACTCCGGAAAATCCTGTAGCCAGTGTCTGCAGAATTCCGGTCAAAATTTCAAATCGCCACCCGCCACTTCGACCGGCTGCTGCCAGCACACACCACGAGACTTCTAGCAGCCACAGCACAACTGGGACAAAGGAAGCAACAGCTGTTATCACTGGCAACCACACGAACAGAAGAAAACATCTCATCTTTGGGGACCAAACCATGAAGGAGCTTCAACAGTCAAAACTATTAACTGGTGATACTGATTCGGTGTCTGTTCGCTTCAAGAACTGGGCATCAACTCACGACCTACTGACCTTCCTTAAACGGTTTTCGCCGGATCTCTCTGTAACTAGAGTAACTGTGCACATAGGTCTGTCAGACTCAATAAAAGACATTGAACTGTCACAGACAGACCTAAACGAGATCACATTCATATTTCGGTCCCTATTCCATAATGCCAAAATTTTTTTTTCCTCTATTATCCCGCCAGTCCGTGCCTATTACCGCAAATATGTTGAAACTAACAATGCTAAACTTAAAAAACACTGCCTCAAAAATGAGCATGTTTTCATAGACCACAGCTCGGTCTTCCTTGCCACATCTGGAGCCCCTAGGAAGTATCTTTACAGCGGCGATATTACATTGTCCAGCCAAGGTGTGACAACTTGCCCAATCTTCTCTTCATTTTTATTATTATTTACGTGACATCGTTTTTTCTCATCCTCAATGCATGATCGCAAAGTCCCGGGAAGTGTCACTTGCGGAAATTCTCCTAGCATTCAGTATTTTCTCCTCGCTATTTTTGGATACGACGTCATTGTTGACCAATGACCTCGGTAGCTAGGAACCTGTTTTAATTTAAGACTGTTTAAGCTGATAAAACCAGTTTATGCCACTTTAGGAAGACCCCACGTGACTTTTAACGCTATTGATTGGAGCGTTTATTTGACGCTAATGTCACATGATGCACGCTATGGATCACGTGTCCAAGCGGAAATGACCCGCTAAAAGGCGGCAAACACGAGCATTCTTCACTTGCCCGGAACCCTTGAGACAGCTAGGTCTAACCCAATTATCGGCGAATTCTCGCATTAAAAGCACTGAAGCCACGTGTCTAATTGCGGGTTAGCGTCCATCTTTGAGTAGGTAAGTGAAATCTCGCTAGAATATAATGTGATGAAATGTGTAGTACATTGCAAAATCGACGCAAGATTGGTATGTTTACTTTATTCATATTTTTGTTTTACGATCACATCCAGCCACATGTGATCGGGTATATTTTTATGATCCCACGGGATATGTACATGTTCATAATAATGTATAACGGGAATATATATATATATAGCTATTAATTTCCATATTATTTGATTATTTTCGACCCGACGTTTAGACTAACGGAAATTAATAGTAACGATAATGTTGACCGACCGTGACATATATTCATTATAAATTATATGACGAGGCGACCAGACATGAAGTGTGTGATAATGTTGTCAGACAATTCTAAAAACACGGATGTCCAATTATTTGTTAAATTCATCATAATGACATGACGATTAGGCTAGAGGCACAGAACTAGAATACTGTTGCCGACATTTCTATGATAAATTTGGTGGGTTTAACTGACATTTATAATAATTCATCGGGTTAAGCTGACGATAAATCAGTCTAAAGAATTATAATACTGCCACTGGGGCAGAGAAATATAATAAAGGACAGACAGGAGAAACTTGAATTCAAGATTGGACTCTAGACATATGATGTTAGAGACTAAAATCTGAGATGACTGGCAGAGGGACGGCTTAGGGAAAGACTGCTTTCTAAAGCTAGAAAATTAATGAAGCCGTCGTATTTGTCTTTAGTCTATGGTGGAGCCTTGCACGACAGTCCAATCTCAGCGCAGAATACGGAGTCGAGCACAGAGAAGGCAAATCCGAACCATTCAAGACCTACCGGGGGCAACGTCAGGAGACCGGAGAACTAACCTCACTTCACTATCAGCCAGGGGCTGAAAAGCTAAGTCCACGAAAAAGGAAACTCACCTAATCAATGCCACAAAATTTCGTCATCCATGATGAAAAACACTTGAATTGTGAGACACATAATACATACAGCAGACACTAATTCCATCGACAATACTATCATTCACCATCTATTCATTTTATTGCAATAAACCAATTGGGTGTATATACTGTACCCCACGCTTTGTTCCTTCCATTAGATGTTGAATATTGTCTATGTTTATCTTCCTTTATAAGGGAGGGGGGGCTCGTAAAATATAATATAATTTAAAGAATAATAATAATAGATAACTGAGAAGGGGACGACGGTAGCGAGAGACCAAATATCTCCTTACAATCTTTTCCAGACCTGTCGAGTTAGGAGCATTTACCCTCTTCGTCACCCTTCGGAAGTGGGAAAACCCAGCAGGGATTCCTTGAGCCAAATCTTCCACATCAGATCTATTATTTCCTCTAAATAATTCTCTTATCCTTTAAACGCTACGTGACACTGGTGTCTCGGTCCGGGATTTGAACTTATGTATTTTATCATACCTCTGGGGTAGTATCATCCATTCAGTCATTACAGTATACCATTTTAACACATGTATTTTCACACAGTGAGCTCTAGAAAGACAGAAAACATTTTTTCTAGAAATTCAGGCATTGATTGGTGAATCCCTTTATATATGTTGTGTTTAATTAAGTTAGTTCTTGATTTTGTATTTCATTGAATTACAGACCTTAAGTCTCCATAACTGTAGTAATTTCATTCTACAGCAGTCTGATAAATAATTAGTATTTACTTGTTGTTAGAAATACTATTGGAAGGTAGCACTAGCTTACTCAGTGTGGACTTTAACTGCAAAAGATGGCTGAAATAGTTAAGCTTAAGGCAGCACTAGGGGAGGCCGGTCGAGATCTAGGTTATAGTGGGGTGGACCTTGCAAATTATGTCAGTGTCGAGACTGATAAGTATTACGCTCGAGAAACAGCGAAAGCTGAAAGAGAAGAGCGAATAAAGTTAGCAGAAATAGATGAGAGGATAAAAGCTGTAGACGCTAGAGAAAGAAGCGAGAGAGATGAACGCGAGCATGCATTGAAGATGAAGCAGTTAGAGATGCAGGGACAAGCTCAAAGAGTTGAACCAGTAGCCGGTGCATTCGCATCTACCTCCTCAGGCAACCTATCGCCACGGTCAGATGATATGCCTTCCTTGCACGCAGGGGGCACCGGACCTTTGCCATCCTCACTCATGTCAACTTTGGGACCTTTGACGTTTCCATTTGAAGCTTTCTCGGAACAAGCCGACTCGATCGATAGGTATCTCGACAAATTTGAGAAGTTTGCCACCACGTTTGGTTTGGAGAAGAGCAAATGGAACCTGAAACTGTCGCAAGGGCTTAGAGGAACTGCTTATGACGTGTATAGCAAGCTTCCTCCAGGTTTACAGGATGACTATGACTCTCTGAAAAAGGCACTCCTGATACGTTATGAGCTACATGCTGACGCCTATAGGAAGAGGTTCCGTAACTCTAGTTGGGAAGTCGGAGAGAACTTTGCTCAGTTTGCTGCGAGACTGGATTCCTACGTGGAGAAGTGGGGTGCCCTAGGGAATTTTACTCATGATTGGGAAGGTCTGAAGGAGATGGTCGTTATTGAACAACTGAAGGACACCATGACTTCCGACATGAGAAGATTTCTGACAGAGAATGGGGCCAGCACTTTAGAATCTATCGTCCAGTTGGCGGAACGTTATCAGGCAGCGCTAACGGAGAATGACCCATCCCGACGGAACCAACCGGAAGAATTATCGAGGCCGACACCTCAGACACACTTGGACCCCCAAATGAATCTACCTTACCACCACTTCAAAAAGCATGACAAGCCAGACTACAAGACTACTCAGAGATCAGCTTTCCAGCCTCAGAGGCGGGGAGAAAAGTGGTGTAAGACGTGCAAAATGAGCAACCACAATACTACCGAATGCAGAAGGAAAAACCCTCCACATCATGTTGCATGTTTGCAGGTGAGGGCTGTTGACAGGAAGGAACTGACAGTGAGTCAAAATAGCCTCCATCACCCACCTATACAGGAGACAGTGACCGTGAATGGCAACCAAGTCATCGGGATGTATGACACAGGTTTGTCTTATGACGCGGTCGTTTCTTCATCTCTGGTGCACCCCGAACAACTCACCACAGAAACAGTGGATATCCAGGGGCCACTCAAGGGAGCATTACCCTTAAATTTGCCCATAGCGAAGATTCAGGTCAGTTGTCGCTATGTGGAAGGGGAGATCAATGCTGCAGTTTTAGAGGATCCTTTCTACCCCCTGATGTTAGGGCGTAGATATGTCTTTTTAGGAGAACCAGTAAAGCCTGTGGTTATGGCTGCCGTCCAGACCAGATCTGACTCCAAACGTATAGAGAGGGACTCTAAGTTAGAAATTCATCCGAATAAGATGAAAAGGGCTCAAGCAGCTGATAGCACATTGGGGCCTTGCTTTGGCAAATTGAAAAACTCACATAACCCTCGAAGAAAGGGTGACTTTTATATGGAACATGGACTCTTGCACAGGAAAGCTGGCAGAGAGCTAAAAAGTCATGGACAGATTGTGGTGCCATCCATATATAGAAATAAAGTTATGGAATGGGGGCACGGTGCTACTTTGAGTGAACACCTGGGTAATGGTGCCACAAATCAAAGGATAGCCACCCGTTATTATTGGCCCGGCATCACAGAAGACATAGCTCGATATGTGAAGTCCTGTTCAGAGTGTAACCAGGTAACCTCAACACATAGGGTAGACCAGTTACAGGACCTAGGGAAGCATTGCTGCAGACGTAGGCATCCAAAGAAAACCAGGAAGAAAACCAGAATACATACCTGGGAAGAACAACGGAGGGGCAGATTTTTTTTAGCAGACATCCGGACGCAACCTAGGAGATAGGAGAAACTGAAAAAGAAGAGGAAGACAGGACAAGAGGAGTTGGACGGAACGTCAAACTTGAGGAGGGGCTTGTGTGACAACTTGCCCAATCTTCTCTTCATTTTTATTATTATTTACGTGACATCGTTTTTTCTCATCCTCAATGCATGATCGCAAAGTCCCGGGAAGTGTCACTTGCGGAAATTCTCCTAGCATTCAGTATTTTCTCCTCGCTATTTTTGGATACGACGTCATTGTTGACCAATGACCTCGGTAGCTAGGAACCTGTTTTAATTTAAGACTGTTTAAGCTGATAAAACCAGTTTATGCCACTTTAGGAAGACCCCACGTGACTTTTAACGCTATTGATTGGAGCGTTTATTTGACGCTAATGTCACATGATGCACGCTATGGATCACGTGTCCAAGCGGAAATGACCCGCTAAAAGGCGGCAACACGAGCATTCTTCACTTGCCCGGAACCCTTGAGACAGCTAGGTCTAACCCAATTATCGGCGAATTCTCGCATTAAAAGCACTGAAGCCACGTGTCTAATTGCGGGTTAGCGTCCATCTTTGAGTAGGTAAGTGAAATCTCGCTAGAATATAATGTGATGAAATGTGTAGTACATTGCAAAATCGACGCAAGATTGGTATGTTTACTTTATTCATATTTTTGTTTTACGATCACATCCAGCCACATGTGATCGGGTATATTTTATGATCCCACGGGATATGTACATGTTCATAATAATGTATAACGGGAATATATATATATATAGCTATTAATTTCCATATTATTTGATTATTTTCGACCCGACGTTTAGACTAACGGAAATTAATAGTAACGATAATGTTGACCGACCGTGACATATATTCATTATAAATTATATGACGAGGCGACCAGACATGAAGTGTGTGTGATAATGTTGTCAGACAATTCTAAAAACACGGATGTCCAATTATTTGTTAAATTCATCATAATGACATGACGATTAGGCTAGAGGCACAGAACTAGAATACTGTTGCCGACATTTCTATGATAAATTTGGTGGGTTTAACTGACATTTATAATAATTCATCGGGTTAAGCTGACGATAAATCAGTCTAAAGAATTATAATACTGCCACTGGGGCAGAGAAATATAATAAAGGACAGACAGGAGAAACTTGAATTCAAGATTGGACTCTAGACATATGATGTTAGAGACTAAAATCTGAGATGACTGGCAGAGGGACGGCTTAGGGAAAGACTGCTTTCTAAAGCTAGAAAATTAATGAAGCCGTCGTATTTGTCTTTAGTCTATGGTGGAGCCTTGCACGACAGTCCAATCTCAGCGCAGAATACGGAGTCGAGCACAGAGAAGGCAAATCCGAACCATTCAAGACCTACCGGGGGCAACGTCAGGGGCTGAAAAGCTAAGTCCACGAAAAAGGAAACTCACCTAATCAATGCCACAAAATTTCGTCATCCATGATGAAAAACACTTGAATTGTGAGACACATAATACATACAGCAGACACTAATTCCATCGACAATACTATCATTCACCATCTATTCATTTTATTGCAATAAACCAATTGGGTGTATATACTGTACCCCACGCTTTGTTCCTTCCATTAGATGTTGAATATTGTCTATGTTTATCTTCCTTTATAAGGGAGGGGGGGCTCGTAAAATATAATATAATTTAAAGAATAATAATAATAGATAACTGAGAAGGGGACGACGGTAGCGAGAGACCAAATATCTCCTTACAATCTTATCCAGACCTGTCGAGTTAGGAGAATTTACCCTCTTCGTCACCCTTCGGAAGTGGGAAAACCCAGCAGGGATTCCTTGAGCCAAATCTTCCACATCAGATCTATTATTTCCTCTAAATAATTCTCTTATCCTTTAAACGCTACGTGACACAAGGGACCAGTATGTTAGCGACAAATATAAAATACCCAGAAAGCACTCTTAAAGGCACAACTCGCACATCAGCATCCATATATCCATCCAAACACCATGTGAATACAAATAGCTACTCATCTAACGCCAATTATGACCTTCATTTTCCATCACTACCCATAACTTTAAACACCAGCCGCCCAAAATCATCAGACAATCAGGATCATCACGTTGTACCTATTCTTAGCACCACGGATGTGCAGGAAACCAACAATGTCTGCCTTCAACAACCTTCTGCCACAGACGACCCTCCTCGACAACACCGACTTGACCCACTTCATTCTCAAAGGTCTGTAAGTAATCCAATTCAATCTGCTCAGCCTTCATCAACAAAAATGCCACCATGTCCGCTGTCGTCCCAGACACCAATGAGAGTTCACCCATCATCGCTGTCGTCACAGGTTTACCCACATCAACCCACATACCCAGCCTTTCATAATTTCCTACATCAACAACGACTCTTGGACTATGCACCTTACACTTGGAGGTCGTACTTGCCGGAATACCCCACTTATTCAACAACTGTACCTCAACATCCCGCTTTCTACCAAATGCATCATCTATCACGACCAAATCCACCCCACTTCTATTTTCAACAACCATCTCCTCCACATTAACAGCGACTGTTGGCCTCCCTAGTTGTCTCTGTAACATCAGCAACTGTTGATTGTTGTTTATTATAATATTATATATATATATATATATATATATATATATATATATATATATATTATAATATATATATATAATATTATATATATTATTTTTTTTTTTTTTTTAAATTTCATTTATTTATTTTTAGACACTGTTTGCCTGTCTGATATGAGCGCTTGATTTGTTACACTTTTCACTTATTTTTTCACGTAATTTAATTAGCTGAATTGTTTGTAATTAATGTTTAAAGTGTCCCACTTATTAATACCACCATAATTCACCTTCCTTGGTAAAATTTGTTAAATTTAGTATTTATTTACCTTTTTATTTGAGCGCAAGCTTTTTTTACATAGCATAAATGCCAGGTACTTATGAACAGTTACTAACCATGAATGGGTTACGACTTGGCCATCTGAATGTAAACCATCTTTTAGGTAAACTTCCAGAACTCACACAAGTTCTCAATCAAAATTTCCATGTTTTTGGACTTTCAGAAAGTCGTCTGAATGAGAAAATAACAGATGGTGACATTGCACGTAATGGGTTTAAAACTATTCGGCGAGATTCTAGTAGACAATTAGAGACAGGTTTAGCAGTTTATATTTCCACTTCTCTCAGTTATCGCCGCAGAAACGATTTAGAGACCATAGATATAGAATGCATATGGTTAGAGGTAAAGCCACAAAAGCAAAGACCCATTGTAATAGGATATCTTTATCGAAATCCCAGTGTAGGAACAACATGGTTTGAAGATTTCACGGACATGATGGATAAAGTAATTACTACAGTCAATGAAATTATTCTTCTTGGGGATTTCAATATTGATATGCATAAGCCAAATCAAACATGGACCAACATCATAGCATCGTACAACATGAAACAAATAGTCAACAAACCTACCAGAGTAACAAAAACATCATCCACACTGATCGATCACATATATGTAACGTGTCCAGATAACATTATAGAATGTTCCATCCCTACTATTGCTATGAGTGACCACTATCCCATATGTTGCACTTGGGCAAAAAATGGGTACAAATCTCCAAAAAATAAACACATCAGTATTGAATATAGAAGTCTAAAAAATTTCAACCAAGAACTATTTTTAAATGATTTGCGAAATGCGCCTTTCGCCGATGTTTACCAACTTCCTGATCCTGATGACGCCATTGCATATTGGACACGGACATTTTATAGTATTTTTAATAAGCATGCGCCTACTAAAGAAATTCGCGTAAAAAGACAAATAAAATCTCCATTTATCACACAAGAAGTACTTGACGCTATGAGGCAGAGGGATCGAGCGCACAAAAATAAGGACATCATTACATATCGGGCAGCAAGGAACAAAGTACAATATTTAATTCGCAGAGAAAAGAAAAACTACTTTAGTCATTTAGTTAAAAGCAAAAGCAACAGTAGAAATATATGGAAGGCAATCAATACCTTGGTGAACAAAAGAAATTCGCCTGACTCACAAAATCCCAATACTTCATTTACTTGTACAGACTTCAGCAATCATTTTCAGGCAGACATCCACAATATAAAATCCGCCATACCTTCTTCCCCTTATGACTTCAGCGAATTATCTACGTTCTGCGAGAACAAGTGTACTAACACCATTCCATGCGACATTCCTTTTATAACAGTTAACGAAGTTCATAACTATCTTATTGATCTTAAAGATAATAACTCATCGGGACTTGATGGAATCAGTAATCGAATACTGCGTTATGCTGCACCAGCTATTACTGATACCCTAACATACATATATAATCAATGTATCGCAAGGAGTTACTTTCCATCTGCCTTTAAAATCGCTAAAGTATACCCTCTTGTTAAACCTGGTTCATCAGATAATAACAACCTTGGTAACTATAGGCCCATTTCTCTTATATCATCGCTGTCCAAACCACTGGAAAAAAACACATACACAAAACAGTAACAGAACACCTAGCTAATAATGACCTGCTTGTTGATAGTCAGTCGGGGTTTAGACCAAAACATTCATGTCACACAGCCTTAACAAAAATGATAGATAACTGGCATCTAAACATCAATAACGATATTTTATGTGGAGCAATCTTTGTAGACTTTAAAAAAGCATTCGATATGATAGATCACACTATTTTAATCAGAAAATTAGAAACAATGAAAGTAAATCATAAACTGGTGAAGTTAATTAAATCATTCCTGACAGACAGACAACAAGTGGTGTCTTACAATGATTCTTTGTCCAACCCAACTGTTGTCGATATCGGTGTTCCCCAGGGCTCTATTCTCGGCCCTCTTCTCTTTGCCGTATACATTAATGATCTTCCTCTGCACATCAAACATTCATCCTGTGACCTGTTTGCCGATGACTGTACTGTTTACACTAGTGACAAAAGTTGCACTGCACTAGAACTATCTTTACAAACTGATACACATAATATTATTAAGTGGAGCAACGAGAATCGAATGCAAATAAATATTAGTAAAACGAAATGTATGTTAATATCAACCAGACAAAAACTACAAAACTCGCAGAAAACAACACTTCAGCTCTACATTGGAACATCACTAATTGAAAACGTAAATGAACATAAAACTCTAGGTCTAACTGTTGACCAGCACCTAAGTTGGAACTCACATGTAAGTGCACTCACAAAGCTAACGGCACAAAAAGTTTACCAATTAGCCAAAATCAAACACTTCCTGGATGAGGGGGCAAGGAAAATGTTCTACACATCTCACATACAAACATACCTAGACTATTGTTCCACAATCTGGGATGGTTGTTCCATATCCAACACAAAAAGGCTTCATTCACTTCAAAAACGTGCAGTGCGCCTAGTTGCTGATAAACACCAAACACATTGTATAGATCTATATAACTATCTTAAAATATTACCCCTTAGAAAGCGCTTCCTATTTAACAAAGCTAAATTCGCTCACAAAATCTTGTCACATAATGCTCCAATGTATCTGTGGCCACTTTTCAAATTCAATGAAAAACGTAGTCAGCGCTTAAACCAGTTAGATTTACCCAAGCCGAGGCTAGATTTGTACAAGAAGAGCTTGGCTTACTCAGCTGCTCATCTTTGGAACAATCTTCCACATGACCTGAAAAACATGCACAGTCCCTACTCATATAATCGTAGACTGTTCAAATACATTATGAGTGCGGATTATATGCCGCCCTAAGGGATTATGTTTCGAATTATTATTATCTAATACACTGTATGGAGTGTCTGATGATCTAGTTTTCCATTTTAATATACCTTACTTCTTAATTGTAATCAGATACTGTAATGTATGCTTTTATACTACTTATAATGTTGCATCGCCTCTGAACTAATACCTTAAGTATGCTGGAGAATGTCTGGATACCTAGCAATAAAAGATGAGTAAGAGGAAGGGATAAATGCAAGACGGGCCTATATGCATGATTCTCATCTTTCAGTCAATACCCTTTACCTCCCTAAGGAGCATAGGTCATAAAACTGGATCTCGTGTAGTGGAGGCGTCAACAATTCACTCCCTGTGGCAGTATCTGCTTGGGACTCAAAGTTGCTCACCTGTGGGAACATTTTCCGCATGCGCTGACAACACATGAAGTCCCAGCTATTTCAGCAGATTTCCAAATTGTCACGAGTTCTTATTATATGCCACCATTACCTGATTACGTTTCTAATTATGTCTTATTTACTGTATGAATTGTTTTGATTGTGTTTGTTAGTTTTTTTTTTTTTTTTTTTTTTTTTTTTAAGGTATTAATTTTTGTTAATCTATTTTAATTAATAATTTTTTTCCCCCCCTTAAATTTGATTATGTCTGGATGTTACAAATGTATGTTATTATTTTACCTCGATAATTTTGTACGCTTAAATAATGCTAAAAATACATGTGCTATTGAAAGGATACGGTATGTAAGATGACAGAGAGAAGAAGGGCAGAATGTAAGACAGGCCTGCGTGCCCAATTCTTAATCCTTTGAAAATATAGTTTGTTCGTTCGTTCGTTCGTTATCTATCTATCTATCTATCTGTCTGTCTGTCTGTCTGTCTGTCTGTCTGTTTGTCTGTCTGTCTGTCTATCTATCTATCTATCTATCTATCTATCTATCTATCTATCTATCTATCTATCTATCTATCTATCTATCTATCTATCTATCTATCTATCTATCTATCTATCTATCTATCAATCCATCTATCTATCTATCTATCTATCTATCTATCTATCTATCTATCTATCTATCTATCTATCTATCTATCTATCTATCTTTATTTATTTTAAAAACATACTTTAATTATGATGATTATTGCAAATGTTTGATGTTATATTACTTTTATGATGATAAATGCCTTAATAATGCTTAAAGTAAATGTGAGGATGAAAGGATACAGTATACATGATGAGAGAGAGAGGAAGGGCAGAATGTCAGACGGGCCTGCGTGCCCAATTCTTAACCCTTTGAAAATAAAGTTCGTTCGTTCGTTCGTTCGTTCGTTCTCCTGCAAAAAGGACAAAAAGTCACCACTGACTGAAGACAGCACTTTGTCTCTTAAAATTAAGTCAGTCAGTCCTTCAACAGTTTTTTCAATCTTAGACAAATCAATCCATCTCGAAAAGCAAAGCTTAATTGATGAAATGAATTCAGCAAAATCTTTAGCTGAATCAGGCAACAATGATTTCAATTTTCATCGAGTTGATACTTTTTTAGTAACAAAGCCTTCACAGCATCATAATCTATTCTAGTATGATCATCCATGGTGCAGACTGCAGTCAGAGCCTCATCCACTAACAAACTCATCAACCTGCTAGGCCATGTAGCTTTATCAATCTTAAACTCTTGGCAACATGTCTCATATCTATTTAAAAAGCATGAAATGTCATCAATATTAGAATTAAATTTTGGCAAATTTAGTTTAAAAGCAGAGGCATGGTCTTTTTTCCAGTCTCCTCACCTGCTGGATTAGCCTGTATATGTTGAACTTTTTGTTTTTCCAACTCAATTTCTGCCATTCTTTGAGCATGTGCATGTGCCAATTTTTTTTTCGTCTTGAGCATGTGCTAATTTTTTTTCCTCCTGAGCATGTGCACATTTTTTTTCCTCCTGAGCATGTGCTAATTTTTTCTCCTCAAGTGTCAATTCTTCCTGCCTTCTCTTCTCAGCTAATTCTTCTTCTCTCTTCTTATCTTCTCTATCTAATTGTCTCTGATCTCTGAGTTCATTGGATGCATAAGTTGGATGCATAAGTTTTTAATGCTTCACCCTCCAAACCAAATTCCTTTGCAATCTTTACAAAATACTCCAAGGTAGCCATATTTCACTATTATTGTGACTCCAAATTGTCCAATAATAATACCAATGATTATATATATATGTGTGTGTGTGTGTGCGCGCGCGCGCAGTATTAGCAACAATTCTTTCACCACTCAATATCAGTAAACTGCCTGAAATTACAGATGTTATAGTAGGAGCAAAAAAAAAATAATAATAGAGATACGAATAAAATCACAGTATAAAAGATTACAGTAGAAGAGCCAACTCAAGATAATACTGCTGAATAAACCAAGGCAGAAATTTATGAATTGAAGAAAAATGAAAAAAATTGTTTGGCTCTACCACATTTATGACAATACAAGCACGATTTCACAACATAAAATATATCTAATAACTGGATGGTAGCAAGATTAGATCAACAGATTTACAAACAATAATGGAGAATGAACCAAATAAAAATAACCTGACAACGGCTACAAATTCACTCATAAACAGGGCAAAACAGCTAACACTAATGGTGATGGTAATCTCAATTGTAGCAGTTAAACTCACAGCTTTGTAATGCCGGCCCCACTATTTGAGAACATCATAAACCAAATCTAAAGACCAGCCAATAATTCACGACCGTGGGATTGGTATTGTGGCTCCCTCGCCAACCAACCCGCCTATCTCACAAACATATAAATACGGATATACATATAACATAGGAAAAAAAAGAACCCTGTCAAATGAGATTCTTCAAGTCACACACTGTATGCAACAATAAATATACTTATCTGTTATACGAAAAAAATTCCTCCTGGCTTCAACCTCTGGCTCAGGAATGACGATACAGATACAGAAGTTCACATCCCGGCTTGAAGCCTCCAGAATAAGGGCTGTTACATGTCGTTTTAAATGTTAATGTTCATGTTTAATAACAGGATAGTTCCTGTGGCCAAGATACCAGCTAGGGTAGTAAATCTTTCTGACATCGCAACCAGCCAACAGCACTCAGAAGTATTTAAGTCACAACTGACTAAGTGGACGAAATACAGTTTATTTTGGACTGCACGTAGCTTCACAGGTAATACAGTTTAGGCCAACAATATAATGGCATATAATCGACAGTCAGTCCATGTCAAGAAGACTGTCATATTTGGTCGCAATATGGTTTTATATTTTATTAGTAATCACAGAACTTCATTGTTAAACACTTTAACACGCAGGAGCTCAAACACGTACGTCCACTCGCCATCACACACAATCCTCTCTGCCCCGCACTTCTGCCCCTCTAGTCTCACGTGAGCCAGCCAAGCACATTGGCTTAATGTAGCTCACCCGTCTTTCTCAGTGACCCGTATAAAATAAACAAAAAAAGAGCCATGCTGAGCTAATCTATAATAGAACCAATTGTTATGAATTTTACTCATAACACACAAACACCAAACTAAGACTGTATGAGAGTTGTGTACTTTCTGTGCTTCTCTATGGTGCGGAATGCCGGAGAGTAACAGAGAAGGAAATGTCGAAACTGTCCTCCTTCCACCCAATCTGCTTAAAATTATCCGAATCTTTTGGCCAAACACCATCAGCAACCAAGAACTACTTATTCGGAGTAACCAGGGGGACATGCACACCATCATAGCTGGCAGACGCTGGAGTTGGGTTGGCCACGTCCTCAGAAGGGACCCTGATACCATCACAAGAACAGCTATGCTATGGACCCCTGAGGGAAAGCGAAAGAGAGACCAACCAAAAACAACTTGGTGGAGAACTGTGGAAGCCGAGATGCAAAGAATGAACCAGAGTTGGGGCACTGTACGAAGGATGGCCGCCGACCGAGCAAAGTGGAATCAATTTGTTGCTGCCCTACAATACGCCACCAGGCGTGATGGCCACTGACTGCGTTGACGGTGGGCGGTTATGGATCAAAGAAGAAGAGAAGAAGAAGATGAAGAAATACTGAAGAAATAACGCATAACTTCCTAAATGGTTGTACAGTTTATGACAGAATGATCGCAAACTCCTCCCCTCTTTTTTTCTTCTTTCCCAGCCGGGTCAAAACGCCCCAGCTGTCCCCGCCAATTGCACCACTGATTGCATTTATCTGATTAAATATGAAGGAGTTAAGTAATTAACAACAGAAGATGGCAGTGTAGGCATGCATAAAGTGATTGCCTGAGATGTAATTATGGACAGCTGCCCTCTGTGTTGGAGCGATAACATCTGGGATAAGTTGGTTCGGAAGTGAGACAATGGCTACAACATTATGTGGTTCGTACTGTGCCGTAAATCCATGTGCGTTTTTCTACACTTTGTTTATTTTTACGTTATCCTTCGCGTCAGTTTTACTGCCCTACTGGTTGCCTGTTATATTGAGTAGAATACTAACGACCCAATTGTTTCTTAGCGCAAATAGGAGGGGGGGATTTAAAAAAGGGGCGGGGGCGGGAACTAGCATTACTGTGGACCTACGCTGCTCTTACTGGGTGTGACACAACACATACACTGGTTGGTCTCCCCAGGCTATTATTTTACCGCCTAATTTATTACTTCCATGTTGCTTCCTCAACCTTCTTTTCTTGGCATAATTTATTCACAGAGCCCCTTCTTTTGTTGTCTGCAGATATCAAGCTATATATCAGTTGATGAAGCAACATGCAAGCATTAAAGATATTTCTGGTTAGTTAGAATTAATCTTCATGCAGATTTTACTGTCGTCTGCCTAAAACATCACTGAGCCTTATGCTTCTGCTAAATATTTGTCACCTTCAGTGAGAGTAGAAGGGGGCAGTAAATACAGACATTGCCTTAGACAGGACTTGATTTTCTTGTCACCTTCATTGGGGAAATGAGTGCTCAAGTCTGGAGCAAAGTAGTTGACACCTGGACAAGAAAGGCTTCTTCATCTTCCTCGTACACTCTCAGACGTCCACTTGAATGTTCTCAAAGAAAACAGTAGACAGTTTGAGGCTACTGGAACTTGAAGGAGCTGCCATGTAATACTATCAACTGGCTTTCTCACTGTGTGCACTATCTAATGCCAGCATTTTATCCTGACCTCCGGTTCCACTGATGTTTGTCAGGCTCTTGCCTCAGCTCCGTGTTGGTGATCTTATCATACATTTCAGTTAGTCTATTTTACGCAAGCACCTGTTTATGAAAGCCTGTATCTCTCTTCTTCTCATTTCTTTTTTTTTTTTTTTTTTTTTTTTTTTTTGCGTTCGCCCGCTAATACTCGAGGCGAAATCTCAGGTTATCATTTATGTCTAACCTGACATTGATTTTACGTGAGTATCCCTTTATTTCTTGTACAGAGACAAATGTCCCTCGCCATTCAGGCAAATACTCGCCGATTTCGGAGGTACCCATTGCAGCTGGGTCGGCTCAGGAGCCGCCAGTCCCTGGTCGACGACACTCCTTCAAATGTCCTCGCCAGGTCTCGAGTTAATCCAGTCCAAATGTGTTTCCGGTCGACGACAAAAAATCCTCAAATGCCGTCGCCCGGGTTACAACAAAAGCTCTTCATTGATCCTGTATCAAAACCCTGGTCGCCAAGCGGTGTTTGTCCCAGTACCACTACAGCTATTTTGCGCATGATAACTTTCCTCCCGTTTTATTTCTTTTTCAGGAAACCTGCACCAAACATTCTCCATGTTTCAATGGCAGTTCATACTGAGATTTGCCAACCTGATGAACAAGCTCAATAGTTGCATTTTAATGGAATGCCCTTGATTCATATTGTTGCCTAATAAGAAACACATCTGTCTTATTTAATCTTGTGTTGGTAAACTTTTGAGACAATAATCGACTAGTGTGATCATATTTTTATTGTTTTTCCATGTGTTTCTAGTACAAAAAAAGTTTCGATAACAAAAGTTGGAAACAAAAAACTTACGTGTTTATATGCAATCATTTTTCTAAATTACACATGCAATTTTGGTTTCCATGTGAATGTAATTTCCTAGTAAAATTTAAGTAAATGTTTCAATGTGTCTATGTTAGGTATATTCTTATTTTGATTTCAATGTGAATTGTATATACCTGTGTGTGGTGATCCTTCCTAGTATTTGAAACAAGATATATGAAAATGTTGACAATGTTTAATGCATTCTGTATGAAACATGCCCAGTATTCTTATTGATCTACATGAGATATTTTGATTTCCATATACACCATGTGATCTTAGTTTCCTATGCAATGTATAACAACAAAAAGCTTCTTATGTCAGTATTCTTATTTTGATAAATTAAGCCCATGTGTGTTTCCTAATTGGCCACAGGGTAACAACAAAAGCTTCTCATGGTCATCCCTGCTGTTGATATTTAATTTGAAAGCGGCTGCTGCTTTGAAATAATCAGTGAAATTATTTTCCATTACAGAAGAGAATGAGAAGACACTGATGTATTACACTGAAAAAAAAAAAAAACCTGTTAATTAACATTAATAAGGCAATCCTAGTTCTGGAACAGGGTAAAAAGCTTCAAACGAATGAACAAACATTATTTTTCAAATGGTTATAGAAATCGCAATCCCCCGTCAGACCATTCTCACGTTTCATACTGATTCATTTTATTTCCATGCATTTTTGCAATATCAATTTTCAGGAATTCCTACGTTGTAAAGTAACAACAAAAGCACACATTCTTATGTAACATATTCTTATAAGCATGACATAAAATATTTGAAAATACAAAACATTGCAATAGGAACCTGCAGTGATAATTATAAGAAAAGATAATCCAATTAGCATGTAAACAACATAAAGCTCTACGATTGGTAAGAATAGGTACTGAGGTTGTGTTCTTAGGTAATGTGGAGAGCAGCAAGTACGCTATTCTGAATAAGTCAAGCCTACAGGCTTGTGGCAGACTTCAATTATTAAGCATTGACTGCGTCTTTCCATGTAATTTTGATCATTGGCCACAGGTTATTCTGGAGCATGTGACATGGTTTTTTCCTAGCTATGTTCAACAGAAAGGCACTTTCTTATTGTCAGTATTGAGAGATTTATATTCAACACTTGAGTTTAGCAGTTTACAAGACTTGTTGTTTGCTTTTGATATATAGAACAATTTTTGTGCTTAATCTTTCGTTGTGGTTGCCAGGGATGTACATGTGATCAATTTAGATGCTGGTCAATGACTATACTAATACCTAGAGTTTTTATGTCATTAAACGTTTTTCAATAGATGAGGAACCAATGTATGATTGAAGTAATTTCTCTGAATTTGTAATTCTTTGTCCTAGTTTGATATTAACAAATTTTTGATTTTAACGATAATAACTGGTAAAGCTTCTCATAGATGCTGGTCAGATTTTATGTCTTATTTTGATTTCCATGTGTTTTTCCTATTTGTACAACAAAAGTCATGCTTCTGCTCATGTCAGTAGTTTATATTTAGTGTGTTACAAACTTTTTCCTTGTAAACAGTAACAGTAGTCTTCCCAGGTACAACAAAAGGAGGTATGTCAGTTATTCTTAATATTATATGGATTTATAGAACTCCTGATGAATGTATTTAATTCCTGGGTTGAATAGTGAGTTACAACAAAAGCTTTCTCATGGATTTAATTATTGTGGACCTTGAAAGTTTACTTTGATGATCAAGTTTTTTTATTTACACAAATGTATTGATCATCATGTTATCCGTTGATGTTAACTTGCCTTTGTCCTGCATCCCTTTTGAATGAATGTTTAGGTCTAAAACTCCACAGACATTGTAGCAACGTTGTTAACCTAGGTGTTGTAGTGTTCTTGCAGAGGTAACCTAAGAAGGTGGGTAAATAAGCAACCAAACATTCACAGGCACAGGATAGGGGGTACTGGTGAGTTTTATGTGGCAGTTCAGGGAGCCTTACATGTGAGATTACTGGCCAACCTGGTAACATAACACTTCAACAATTTATCACATTATTAATGTTAGTTGTCCCTTGTATGGAATTTGCCCTAGACTAATAGCAGTTAATTCACAGATATATTTTATTGTTTGCCTTATCGTGTACGGTGCAATATCATTTGACTTAAACATTGTCCTGGCGAAGCTATGGACCCCTTCTATGGACACTTCTACAGTCATTAGAGTTGTTGGCACATTTATCTATCAGTGACATATAATGGGTAGTAAGAGCACTTTTCCTCATGTTGTGAAGCCAGGTTTCCAATATCGGATGCTGCCCAGACTCAATTGGTTCAACAGTTTCCAGTCTACTGAGTCTATATATTTATTGATTGAGTCTGCTCTTAAGTTGTTTGGCATCTACAGCCACTTCTTTGGAACAAAGTTCTACCTGCACTCTTTGTGTAATTTCAATACTTGGGCTACAATGAATGAGAAATTCCAGTTGGAATAAAAAAGTATTAAAGTTTCGATACCAGATTTGGTCATCAGGTCCTTTTTGAACGTATAGGCTCCGACAAGTTGGTAAACAAAAACTGAAGGTACGAATGGTAGAATGATTTAAAACAGGTTGGTGCATTCTTTTCTAAAGTTCAGGAACTACGGTGGTACACATGCACATGGACAGTAGTGTGGTTACAGGAACATAATGTGAGCATGTTATGATTTTACATTCATGCCTTTCTTCATAATGAGCATTGTAAGCGTTCAATATATATATATTATCATGTATCCCATACATGGTTACATGTGTGATCTCTTGTAAGTACCTTTTTTTCTCACCTCGATAAAATGTATAAGAATATGCTCTCTTCGTGTGATGCATGTGTCTTATAGTGTAGAGGTAATTGTAACAATCCATGATACAATGAATGTACCCTTCTTCCTTTGAAATGGTATGATGTGTGCTTATGTGGCGAAGCCCTCAATAATAAATTGATGTTTTACATATGGCTGTGTATGATGTAAATGAATATACACCTACTTAAAAGTGGATGTATATACCTATGTGGTGATGTGTATTTTCGGCAAAAAATGCTATGTGTCTACATTGACAGCCATGATCACATGCGCCTGCATGTGTGACCTTTATAGCGACAACCAAATTGCGACTTATGCAAAGATATCCATATATGGGATGTACTACGGTTAAATTATGTGCCTACAGTGATTATGTGTCTATCGAAGTGAGAACTATGTTCAAGGAAGCAACAATGACTTCTCTCCTTTTAATGCTTACAAAATATTTGTGAACTTATGTGTGTATATGCAAATGAGAAACATGCATCTTCATTAATTAAGCTCTAGAAGCACCGTAGAGGCTCACAACACGCAAGAATTATTAAAATATCAGGAAATAACTAAAAATACCCCCTGTTACTTGAGCTAAATCTGCACAGAAAAATTTTGAATAAATGTTTCCAGGTTTGTGATTACGATAATATTCCCTGTTATCTACATGCATAACCAAAGATTCACACTACAATCTTAAATTTAACTATGAAGAAACAATCTCTCAGCGGTTAAACATCAATAAATCTGCTAGTCGGATACAAAATCTATTATTAAATACAAATGTGGAACTTAGTAATGAAACAAAAAAAAACTGTTTGAAAAGTTATACAAATTAAAAAGATCTTAGTTGTCATCATTTCCATTTGAACAAATGCGCCATCAACATTTTCTGCTAGCTTTTGAAATAATCATTGAAATGCTGCATCTTAACTTCAGCCGAAAGACTTTTTGCATTTTTTGATCTTTGGAGTTATGAGTCTACAGTTTTTAGCTGCAGTAGTTTTCCAGAAAGATGAGAAGACACTGATGTATAAGATACTCATGAAAAAAAAAAAAACCTAGGAGGTATTAACATAGTTTGGATTATAAGGCATTCATCCTTGAAACCATGTCTAGGGAATCCCCTTTAATAGTGTAGATAGAGGTGCCATGAGAACAGAACGGAAAAACATAAAATTGTATGAACAAACTTCGCATCTTGCTTTTTTAGTTTCAAAGAGGTTTAGATCTTAGTGATAATTATGGCACGTCCTTCAGCCCCTCGTCTGACATTCTAAAGCCAATATCCTTTAGATGGTTTTGTGCTTTCTCTCACCTTTCAACCTACTGAATTCATGTTTAGATTCTCAATCTTGACCGATACGATAGCATTTGTAAAATGTATGCGTTCATAAGGCCGAAAATTTCAAGGAAAAAGGCCTCCTGGGAGTTCGGTAAGACGTTCGGAATAATGGAACTTGCCCAGTAAAATCAATAAAATAGCGATTTAGAACACGAGAATAAGTAAACTCTATATTAACACAACTACTTATAAGCTTGACAATAACCTTAATATGTCATCATTTTAACGAACCAAAAAGTAATATGCAAACATTTGTAAAATCACTCATTAGAACCTTCAAAACCAGTTGATGGAAATGTATATGGCTAGTAAAAAGCCAAACCCAAAATAATCCAAGGCTCAATGACAGAGGGGGCATGTAATCATGTTTGTAACATAGACGAAAACTTGTCGCGCGTGAACTCCTCATGAGAAAAGTAAAGTCCTTTTTATTCTAGAAAAAGTCTACGGAGATGTATCCGAAAAAATATCCTGTATTAACAGACAGCTGAGAGTAATGACCATGTTTTCTGGAAAATAGGGTAAATATCAGGACATTTCATGGAAGTAACATATTTGATGTGGAAGGTTTTAATGCTTCCCATATCGAGATGAGCACAGAAATTATTCGATATTATAAAAATCGTACGACCTCCAACTAATAAAGCTATTTATTTCTTGTCACCAGGATAAGTCAAGTTCTCTCCTAGCTCTGCCTTCTGCTTAGCAAATTCAGGCACTTGCCAATTGCATGCTTATTCGATAATCATTTTGTCAGCAGGCGCGATGACAAACTCGTAACTGAAGAATTAGTGTCATCGTCCAATATTGTCAAGCTTGTTTCATGCAGCAGACTGCGTCTTTCATTGTATGTTCCATTGACACTCACTGTACGCGAAGAGGGCCACAGGTATCCCAATCTGGAGAACCCTCATTATCTTGTAATTAAGTTTCAGGTTCAATTTTAGTTTTGTGACCATAAAAATTTAGCTTTGTTCAACAGACAAGGCATCTTTCTGATAATTAATTCTCCGGGGAATCCCAGCCGAGAAAAAATATGCAATTGGTAGATTTTTAGGGATATCCTCTGGCCAACGTGTGCACATGTCTACACACGTATTCACATAACCTGATGTCCTCTAGGCAGATTTTGATCTTGAATGGACCAATGATTCTATCGCCATTTCTGGAATGGACATCTGCAGCCTGAATAGGCGCAAGCATATGAACCTTTGGATTTGACTATCATTGACAATACTTTACAGGATCGACAATAGATCCGTATGTCCCTTGTTTCAAAAAAGTCCAAAAGAAACAAGAACTCTTGACTTAGTACGGGAAAAACCCATGACCAGCACCCTGAGAGTCGATTGTGCATGTTGTAAGCGATCTTAATCTCAAGTCAAGAATCAGAGAATGACTTGACTTAGAGGAGTCTTGCACCATATACGTAACAAGTACGCCCATTCTTACATTGAACCAATATTACAATTTGAATCTTTAATTCGGTATCAACCTTTTTGTTACAAGAGTGAAGAATTTTCTTCTTCGAATCTTCATCTTGTTGTTTTATAAACGAGTCACGAGGAAATTAACCAAGTGGATCATCTCGGTTATGACATTATTTATCTAACATATGAAGGTTTTCAGGCATATTAAGCTTGACTAGTGACTCTGCATTAGCAGATTGCAATATTTTGATTTTCCTTCCCAAAACGGACAATTTTTGCTCCGGAGTGCATTTGTGACATCCCCGTGAATTCGACCGATGATAAGATGCTCGGATCCGGCAAAAAGACCATGCGTATAACATCTCCCTGTGAAGAAAGGAGTAGCAATCCTTATAGAGTCACTCTATGGAGCCGCCAAATGATACGCATTTTACAGTGCCTTAGATGAAAGGATCTATGAGTGACTGCCTAACCCCAAAATGTCATCCAGAATCAAAAAAGTACTGAGACTGGTATTGGTCCCATTTACTAAAACCTTTGTGTAAGACAAGAGAACCTCTCCCATCATGCGCGATTGACGCAGGAAGAGCGGGAAGAGGATGGCCACAGCTTAAAGTAGACACTGTGGTTGGCTCAAATAATGTTTTTGCATTGGGGGCACTATGCTCTCCCAAAATCCCCCCAAAAAAAAGCGCGCACATGCCATTTTTAGTCACCATTATACTTTATTTTTGGTTATAGGCTTCGTGTGATTCTTTAGATCGCCATGCTTTAGGTTTTTTGAATTGTGCTCACCTCTGTTATTAATTGCCTTCTGTACTATAATCATTGTTTCCACTATTATAACCCCTACTCGGGTTTGAATCATAGCTCCTTTGGTTCCTATCATCATATTCATTATAATGAGTATCTCGGTAATTATGATCCTGTTGTCTCCATGAAGGAAAACTTGGATAGTTTCTAGAATGACTTCCTTTGCGAAAGTTCCTGTAATTATGACCACCCCTGAATCGAGGGCTGTCAGCTCTTCTCCAGGTATTCGAAGAAGAACCCTGAAATGATTGGTTACCTTGGTTCTGATAACTGTAAATAGTTTAACCTTTTTATATAAACTATATTTTGAGGACCTTCGTAATATTTGTGAGAGTGATTAGGGTTGTATGTGGTTGCAGACGGCAACAGGCAATACCTTCTTTGAACCATACTGTTTGCTAATGGCTACGTCCGTATGTGCAGTGGAACGTATTGGGTACAATACTGGTTCCATTTCTTTTAGGAAACTTAGGTTTACGCTCATGTAAAGCAATTCCGAAGGAAAGGGTTTATTTATACTTGAACAAAATCTTGTCCTCTGAGTAATTCAAGTCCACATAAGCTTTTCATAAGTCTTCTTTCAGTTTTGGATAGCCACAATCCACGAATCCCAATGTAAGTTTCGTGACCTTGCAATGAATTCCTATAATTCTACACCTGCCTCAGGCACCATTGTCTTAAAACAACTTTCCGATAACCACTCTTCAGACAGACTGATACTATTCTTTAATAAGGGCTGCCCTAATAACAATCATAGTTATCTTTGTCAGGCCCTTTCAACAAACTTAAACTAGTCAGAGAATCACCTTTCAGAATTTCTGATAACTGGTTAGCATATTGTGATTTGTCCACATTATGTGCTCGACACGAGCGTTTCAATATCTGGTTTTAGCCAGAATGTAATCGGTCATCACTGTGAAATGGGTTTGAAACGCTTGGTACCTTGACCTTGTAAGTAAAGGGTTTTACCAATAACCACTAAGATGCTTGATTAACATTAACTTAATGATTTGTTTAACTTTAACTTTTCTAACTCAAATGCTAAAAGTACTTTTTTTGGTGTTTCATGTTTTCTATTGCTTTTTTTTCTTGAGCTACAGCTTTTAATCTTTCTCTCTTCATGTAGCAGCTTGTTAATTTTTCTCTCTTCAGCCAGCAGCCTTCAATCTTTTCTTTTCTTCCTCTTTATTTCCATTTCCATCTGGAATCATTTTTTCATCAGTCTGAATCTGCAATTTCTTTTGCTCAACCTCTCTTGAAATTTTTTTTCCTCAGCTGGCTAATTTCCTTTTCTTCACTCAATGCTTTTCTTTCTTCACCAGCAGCAGCAAGTTTTCTCGTTTCTGCAGCTAATGCTTTGTCATGTTGGGCAACTGCCCTATTGTTCTAATTGTTGACCCAGTCCATATCAAGAGCCCTGCCTTGTGTGATAAAATAATCTAATGTAGACATCTTGTCTAATAAGATCAGTAATTTGCAAAAGTAAATAAATTCACTTTCTTAGTCTTAATCAAAGACCTTGTATGATAACTTTGTAACCTGTGGAAAATAGTACTTAACTATCCCAATCACTGTGGGAAACAAGCCTTACAAAGGTCTTGTATAAATCCTTATATAATAACAGCTATAAGATGCTGGTTCACTCTATAATATAAGTGCAGTGCACCAGAAATAGTGTTTTATATCATCAACTGTGTACCTTTAGTAATAGCAATTAACTATCAGTTGATTCTTGTACATCAATTTATATGATCAACTATATTTTAAATAGTGTATGTCGATCAGGCACAAAACAAAACAGTTATACAGAAGAACATGAAAACATTTGCGGAAATGAAATAAATCAAATGGGAAAAACAATAAAAGATAACCGCAAGAGGATAACAAATACAAATAACGCCACAGTATATAAAATAAATGAATAGAAACCTGATAGAAGGGGTAAGATCAAATGAAACAGAGATAGGAATAGGGTCGAACCAACAAAATACAAACAATCAAAACAAATCTACAGAACAAGGAATATTAACAAAACCAAACAAATGAAAGTACAGACTTCACAGCTAACACTACAATAGCAACAGCTGTCGCAGCAAATTTTCAATGAAGAAAATTGCACCTATAGAAACGCACACATCAGACCCTCTATTACGTGGGATACTCTGCTGTGTGACACCGCCCAACCGAAACAACAACCCGCTGGATACAAACAAATATCACATATAAATAGTTAAACATAAATACATAAATGCATAAATAGTATGGCAATATGATGTAAATAGAGGGTTGCAGAAAGAATGTGTTGGAATGAAGGCTCAGTTACACTGCCTAATAGTACAGTACTGTGGTACTTTATTAAACAAATACTTCTGGTCTAATTATTTTAAATTCAACACAGAAATAGAAGCTCCATCGTTGATTTGAATGATAACAGTCAATGTAGGACTTCTCAGTTCAATAACATTTTCTTTCGCAAACACTGTCAAATATTCTCCAGTCCTGATGTGTAATGTTCTATGTTTCAACAACCAAGCTCGCTGTGTAACACTGTCAGTTGTATGGCAAATGTCCAATGAACCAAATGTCAACAAACCCTGACCTAGTTACTGCATACTCTCGACAGGACAGGTCAAGCTGACATCACTGTAGAGTTGTACTGCTGATGTATTTGTGTGTCGTAACAGACCCCAAGGAACGTCTGGTCTCAGTAGTTTACTTCTCAATATGGTCACTGTGCAGGTTGACCCAGGAAGCTGGCACACCAGTTTGATAAACTCTTTGTGTACGTTGTTAACTCATACTGCTACTGGTTGTTGAATCAATGCATATTATTGTTGTTTAAATGATGTGAATGTCCACCAGTGATAAATGTAGAATGTTTGGACTGTGTATGTAGTAAGTGTAAACGAATTGTCAACTTCATCAAACCCAGCACAGTTAAGTCAATACAGTCATCTTGACCTGGAACGTTTAAGAGGCTCCGACAAGAATTGCTGAGTGTAAACAATGAGTGTGTATCTGAATGTCAGTACGCGAAATGTAGACATGGATTCGATAGAGTTGACATGTTTGGTAATTACAACACTCACATACTCACCCTTGTCTTCCGACATTCAAGAAGTACTGGAACTACGGTGGTCTTTTTATAACATTTAATGGGACGCACACTTGGACAGTACGTGTATGGTTACAGGAACAAATGTCGACATAGACAGCATAATGTTGATCACAGGAATATCATCTTAAGTTAGCATTCATGCGTGGCAAATATCATAATGGAGCATTCGTAAATAAGCGCTTCAATATAAATATAAATATTTCATAATATAAAGGGAAAAAAAATCCCAGACATGGGTTCTCACATGTAGCAGTGATCACTTGGTTCATCGAGCGATAGTACAGGCATCCCTTTTTCTCACTCGATAAATACAAAGTATATGAATTTCAACATGGCTGTTCTCCCTCACGTGAGCTTCACTCACAATAGAATATAGACCAAAATTAGTCCATTCATTAAATGTCCTTCATTTCTTCATAGTTCTCTCATATAGAAATTGAATAAATATCATACAATCCCAGTGCTGAATAGCATATGAAATGGTCTTCTTCCTTTGAATATGGATATCCCTTATTTATAAAAGTACCCACTGTGGCATCTGCTTCTCAACAACGATGGCGAAGCCCAAGTTCATATCAAAAAATAAATTTGTGGTTTATAACCTTTTTATTGCGAAATATAACTTAGCCATTCCTTGGCCAAGGAGAGAATAAACACTGGGTAAAGTACATACAAACATGGCTAAAAGGGTAAATGATATCACTTTTCCCCCATCCATTATATAGATCACTATTTCGGCAAAAAAAACCCTGCTACAAAACAAAACTCGGCAATCCTCAACAGGATGACAGCCAAGGAGTCACACTCCCCTTGCTAGCGATACTTCCGCTGCATAGCCCTTTTGAACCATTTCTAGCGACACAAACCAACTTAAGTTCGACTTATAAATGCAAATGAAATCCATATATAAAGACAGACCTTCGTCCTACTCATACAAACACTACGTATAAATTCAGGCCATAGATATACTGAAGCAAGAACAATCTATTCCTACCCAGCCACAGAATAAATCGCAGTAGGCCTAGTGTCTGTCTGCGGAGTCCGATCGAAGATGACAGAACTATTTTCAAGGGAAGCAACCCAAAAATGACTTCTCCTTAAGCACTTAAAAAAGGAAATACTTTGCTTACAAAATATTTGCGAACATAATAAGAATATAAATGTATTATATTGCAAGATAGTAAAAATTGCCCTTTACACTACCTTTCTCTTCATGGACCCCCATCAACAAAATCTAGATCATTAAGATGTTTAATCATAGTCTCATCAAAGACAAATCTGCTAGGGGACTGCCTTTTTTACCACTACCACCATCACAAACGACTACTAATAACCACATGCACCATAACCAGAAACAGTTGAAAATACATCATTGTTTATTCTCCCTTAGGTTCTAGGAAAAGTATCACTGAAGAAGGAAGAGCTGTACAAGTATCATCAGAAAGAGCACTGGTTCCCCCTGACCTATCAGGATGGTGACATTGAAGTACAGGGTAAAGTTCAGATTGAGGTCAAGTTGGATGAATTCCTGACACCCTCAGCAGAAATGTCCCATAGAATGACTGTTAGGTGAGTAAAGTTTTTGGCAGTCAAGTAATTACTTTTGCATATTCTGTGCCCTGTGAAATATAGGTCTTTAAAAAGTCTATGGGTTGAATCACAGGCTAATAGACACATATTGCCATGTTGGCAAAGTGGCTATAGATACATCTGTCATGTTACTTGGAGTGATTAAAATATCAGTAACGGTCTCATCACGAATGATTATGAATGTCCAGAGTGTAAGAGAAGTATTGAATCCGGCTGAATGGAATCATGACAGTGATGGCTTTATGTGGATTTGTAGAACTTGTATATTGTTCTCTCAGGCATGTCTTAAAAAGGCAGCTATTGTCAGGTTATACATCGGATTTGTGGACTACGAAAAGGCATTTGACAGTGTAGACAGAGAATCACTTTGGAAATTGTTGAGGCATTATGGAGTTCCCCTGAAGATCATTAATTTAATAAAGAAAACATATGAAGACATGACATGCAGAGTTCTTCACGAAGGACAGCTTACAGAACCGTTTGGGATAAGAACAGGAGTGCGACAGGGATGCCTCTTGTCTCCATTTCTTTTCTTGCTGGCAATAGATTGGGTTATGAGATCATCGACAACACACAACAGAAATGGAATCCAGTGGACTCTGACTAAGCAGTTGGATGATCTGGATTTTGCTGATGACTTGGCTCTTCTGTCCCATAGCCGTAATCAGATGCAGGACAAATTGAAAACACTCGATGAGATGTCACAGCAATTGGGTCTGAAAATACACAGGGAAAAGACAAAAATAATGCGAATAAATGCAGGTAACGATAACAGGGTTGAACTTGAAGAAACACCAATACAAGATGTAGAATAATACACATATCTTGGCAGTAATATAGACAAAGTTGGAGGGACAGACAGCGATATCAAAATAAGAATACAAAAGGCAAGAGGAGCTTTCATTGCATTGGGAAATATATGGAGATCAAGAGAAATAGGACCCAACACGAAAATAAGAATCTTCAACTCAAATGTGAAGTCAGTCCTATTGTATGGCTCAGAGACATGGAGAACAACAAAGACAACAACCAAAAAGCTACAGACTTTCATAAATGGGTGCTTGCGTAGAATAGAGGGATTAAAATGGTATGACAAGGTTACCAACGTGGAACTGATGACAAGAACTAGACAAGTGCCAGTGGAACAAGAAATGAGAAGAAGACGATGGCGATGGATAGGACACACACTGAGGAAACCTATTGATAGCATTACAAGGCAGTCCTTGTTCTGGAACCCCCAGGGCAAGAGAGGCAGAGGAAGACCAAGAAGTACATGGAGAAGAGAGTTGGAAACAGAGGTGAAAATGATGAGGAGAACATGGAAAGAACTTGAGATGATGGCACGTGACAGGAGGACTTGGCATGTGTTTGTTGAAGGCCTATGCTCCTTTGGGAGTGGAGGGTTATGAATGAATATTGTCAGGTTGTGTATGGGGTTGGTAACCTCATCATGTCAAACAAATTACTACATAATCCACCACTGCAAGGATCAAGTGCCTAGACAAAGGCATGCTGCAAGGGTATGAGCTGCAGCAGGGGTTCCATGCGTCATAAGGAGTGAACAAAGAGTTTATTGAAGGAATGAATGAAATGCAATCAATCAATCAAACAATCAAAACTCTTTAGCCTCCCAAGGAGCATAGGCCTTCAACAAACACATGCCAAGTCTTCCTGTCACGTGCCAACATCTCAAGTTCTTTCCAAGTTTTTCTCATCATTTTCACTTCCATCTCCAGTTCTCTTCTCCATGTGTTTTTTGGTCTACCTCTGCCTTTCTTTCCCTTGGGATTCAAGAATAAGGACTGCCTTGTAATGCTATCAACAGGTTTCCTCAATGTGTGTCCTATCCATCGCCATCGTCTTCTTCTCATCTCTTGTTTCACTGGCACTTGTCTGGTTCTTGTCATCAGTTTCACATTGGCGACTTTTTCATACCATTTCAGTCCTATTGCGTGCTAACACCCATTTATGAATGTCTGTAGTTTTTTTGTTACTTTTTGTTGTTGTTGTTCATGTTTCAGAGCTATACTTCTTCTTCTTCATACACTCTCAGACATCTACTTGAATGTTTTCAAAGAAAGCAGTAGTCAGCTTGAGGTTTTTTGCATCTCCCTAGAGCTTTTCCACAAATCATACTGGTGTCAGCGATATGCACTTTCTTTGTTCCTCATATGTTGGGCATCTTTGTAGGAGATGTTGAGCAGTCATTTTATCTGTGCCACAGTTACATTCATCGGTAGTTCCTATCTTTAGCTATAAAATAGGACTGACTTGACATTTGAGTTGAAGATATTTTGTGTTGACCTCTTTTTATGTTGATCTCGATATGTTTTGCAATGCAATGAAAGATCTACTTGCTTTTTATTCTTATTTTGATATCATTGTCTGTCCCTCTAACTTTGTCTATATTGCTGCCAAGATATGTGTAAGATTCTACATCTATATAGTGGTTTTTCCTCAAGTATTCACCTTGTTATTTCTTTCATTTCTTGCATTTATTCTCATTATTTTTGAATGAAATGCAGTGGATATAATCTTCCTGTGATGTTTTAGGGCAAAAAACTCATTTTAGAGTTCATGTTTAGAGGTACTAGAAACATAAAGTGTTGAAGAGATGATTAGAGGTATTAGAAACATAAAGTTGTGAAGAGACATAATCACCATTGCTGGTTGACATGACACTTGAAGAAGAAGTGTAGACATAGAACTAAGAACACTGAGATGAATTTTGAGGTGTAATGAACAGGAAGAGACAAGCTGGAGATGGCACAGGACAGGTCAGATGAAGAATTATTGTCTCTTCATTTATATCATTATTTGATGGAAAGAGCCGGACAGGAACAAAACACGAGGATAAGATGCTGGCATTTGGATAAGAAACACACTGAGGAAACCAGGTGAAAACACTACAAGGCATTCCTTGTTCTGGAATCCTCATGGTAAAAGAACAAGATGGAGACTAAAATACAAATATAGAAGGAAGTTGGAGACATACATGATAAGGCTAAAATAAAGACACAGGAATGACCTTGAGCAGATAGTAGAGGACCTGAAGGCTTGATATGAATTGTTTAAAGGCCTAAGCTCTACCAGGATGTGAAGGGTGGTGATCTAATGAATAAATTTAATGTCCTATCATATAGCGAGTCTTGATGGTAGGGATGATGTTGGTGAAGAAACATTATTGTGCTGCTGTTGTATTTCAGGTGGGGGGATGTTGGTGGTCTCTTATGAGGCAAAGAAAGGATAGGACAAATGCTGACTCAGGCATGTTGTAAGGGACGACTAATATACGTTTGTGTATGGAGCTGGTAGCTTCATCATGTTAATCAAATTGCTGCAGATACCACTGCATGTGCTACAGTGGGAGCTGAAAGGTATTGATGATGATGATGACAACAACAACAATGATGATGAACTCTTGTGAGGCCTGTCCTCATGCACGTCATAGTAGACGATTAATATAAGGTTGGGTATGTGGCTTGTAAAATGAATTGCTACAGTAATAGCAAGAGCACATAAATGCTTAGAAGGACCAGCTATAGTCATGAGAGCAAAAAAGGGAAATGATGATGATGATGAAAGGTGACATAAGCTAGACAGTATGTGACTAGCACATACAGGAAAAAGCCTCACATTTACATTGAAGAGCTCTCAACTTGAAACGGAAGTTCCTGGTTTCCAAGTGCTGGACATGAATGGCCCACTTTGGCTAAATTATCCCCCTTGACAACATATAGGCCAGTGGTTCTAACTTCCCTTTGTCATGTGGCTCTCACTGTTTTTTTTTTTTTTAAGTTGATGGAGACAAGTGTCCTGTTCAACCCCTGATGACATATAAATGAGAAAACACGCTACATCCTCCTGTTGCATGCCATCTGCTCAAGGTCTTTCCATGTTTTCCTCATTGTCACACTGATTCGGTGGGGGGAAGGTGCTAGCTGGTTACCCCCCACTCTTAGGGCATTACCACTGTCCTTGCAGGATTTTAACTACAACAGGCAATGACTCGTGTACACTAGAGGACCACATAAACAATGGCTGACACAAGAAAATAAGGCTTTTAACCAGCTAATGTCCCTTTATTATCAACAGCACAACTTGGCCACAAATGGACATAATCAAATAAATAAATATATATATATATATATATATATATATATATATATATATATATATATATATATATATATATATATATATATATATATATATATATATATGCTGCCACTGCGAGTTAACATACAATATCAATATACAAGTATAGGCAATATGACAACCTAATTGCTACGGTGAACCTCGCTCACCCGAGCGGAAAGAAACATCGTTATATCAAACTGGCAACTACCAAAAATATATCGCTCGTACTTACGAGAAAAGCCTCAGCTTACAAAACCACCACACTGAGAGAATAAACTACCTCTCTGGAATAATAACACCAGGACAAGACTAATGGCAAGCACTGTATCACAATATTCCACACCAGATGAACAGCATACCAGCTGGCATAGAAGCGTCCATACAGGACGATAGTCGAAGGATGAGTGACTAGGCGCTGAAAAGTCCCTTGGCACCCACATTTCCCGCTGGTCACATGACCCCAATCGCTCGTCTATTTTGCCAGCCCGTTCAGCAGCTTCTGAACAAGCAGCAAATCGCACGGCCAAAATAGCGCTGTGACACTCATCATTGTTATTTCTGTCTCTGGTTCTCTTCTACATGTGTTTTTTGGTCTACTTCTGCTTCTCTTGCCTTGAGGATTCTAGAACAATGGTTGCCTGGTAATGCTATCAACAAGCTTACTCTGTGTATGTCCTATCCATTGTGTCTTCTTCTAATCTCTTGTTCTACTGGCACTTGTCTGGGTCTTGCTCTGTCTGCTTATGACATTATTGAGGGTCTTTTTCCGTTTAAAAATTTGAAGTAGTAGATTTTCCATACTTGTATTGTATATTTTTGGTGTTTAAAAAAAAACCAAAAATACAATTAAAAACATGAAGGGGATGAAAGCTGGGAGGTATGTAGGTCTATATTTAGTTGACGGTTAAATTGATGTAAGGAAAATATGTTACTGCATATTTATTTGATCTTTACATTCTTGTTATAATGTTACTGACTATTACGTATGATTGTTTGTTCTAGTTGTACAACTATACTGTCTCAATATATTGTGCAGTTCCCCAGGTCTTTCTATTCTTTTTTTTTTTTTCTCTCTAACCAGCGGCACTCGCGCTTTCCAGCTCTTTTGGCCCAATGACATGTCATTGCGAGGCTGGGGGGTCAGTGGACTTTCGTTCCAACCCGGTCAGGAGCTTTGCTCCTTCCCATCCACATGGGATTCATATGCAGGAGCCGTTCAGGTTATTCAGTCAAATTTCCGGTCATAAATATTCCTTCAAACGCTGACGCCCGGGTTTGAACCATGAAAACCTGGTCGCCAGTACAACGCCGTAGCCATGGGTGACTTGTGTGCCCTCAGAATATTTTGATAAGTACATTTCTGGTTGAGGATCATCATTATCATCATCAACTTCTTTTTGCACTCCTTATGGAGATGGCCTCCTTTGCAGAAAGGCTCTGCCACAGCACAAACTCTTGCATCTGTGGTTTCTATAATAATGTGTTTTACATAATGAGGTTGGCAACCCCATTCATAACCTCATAATGGTTGCATTTTATGACATGCCTGAGGGAGTATTAGCTCCTTCTTTGTCTCCTCAAACACCCCCCGGGAACTTCATGGGGATGGTATTTTTGGCATGATGGTCTGCCTGCATATGTGGCTGTTGAATGACTTAGCTCTCCATATTTCTATTTTAGTCTTATTTTCTCTTGGTGAACTAATTTATTTGGAGGGTTTTTTGTGGATGTAATGGTACAGCTTAAAGTGTACGTCATTCCTGAGATGTTGAGAAACACTTCTGTAGAGGACACATTCTCAAGAGGGCAAGATCCAGTTGTTTCTTATAAGATTAATATAGCCATATCCAGGTTACTTCTCAGGACTATGGATGTTAAAATCATCATCATCATCATTATCATCAATACATTTCAGCTTCCATTGGAGCAGAGGTCATTACCAAACACATATAAAGCTCTCTTATCCTGTGCCCTCCGCTCAAGCTTTTTCCATGTCTTCTTTATTTCTATCACTTCTGTTTCCAGTTATTTTTTCACTCCTTATGAAGCATGGAGCCCACACTGCAGACGGCCTCTTTAAGGGGAGGTTATACCTTGGCACTAACTCTTGCAGCAGTGGTTTCTTTAGTCATATGTTTTACATGATTTGTTGTTGTTGTTGTTGTTGTTGTTTAACTAGGGCTGCTGAGCTTCTCACTCTTTAGCAGCCAATACCAAGTTGAAGACTCCTTGGTATTATCTATACTGTAGATCTAAGCTTTTCCTGTGACTTTTGTGCCATTCTGAAACGTGTTGAGTTGAAGTCATGAGCTCCAGTTTCTCCAACTTGGCTTGCATTTAAAGGATCGTCACACCTGGTCCCAAGCTAGGAGTAAGAAGTGTGTGGCATACTTTGCATTCCCTACCATCCAAGGGGGCTCTCCAACTATGCAAGCTAAAATACTGTACTCTGGTTCTGGGCTCTCCCAAGGAATTGTCACATCCTGCACAGAGCCACTTCCCAGCTTCCCATGCCTATCACTGGGTCCACAGTGAGATCCTTCTGCATGCAGTCAACCAGGTCAAAGCCAAAGAATTATGCCTGGGGCTGAAGTGACTTCTCCAGGCTTAGTGTGCAATGCTGGGTTCTCAACAAGTATCACCACCGGGGAAATCCCTGGAAGTGTGTGGATGATTTCAAGAGTCAGTGAGGATGTAATTAGCCTCACAGACACAGGTTCATTTCCACGTACATATATTGTAGCATTGTGCATAATTGGTGGTCATATAAGGATGACTCCAGATATGCCTCCATACATTTTCTTGTACGAAATGAGATTGCCAGCCTGGAAAAGATCTGTTGTTTCTTCTTTTTGTTGTTGTAAAGATCTAGTTTATCGACCACTTCTGTAAAGTAATGTAAACGTTAGTCCAACCGTAATGGATTCGTTCCTGTTGGTGCCTAGACAAGGTGTACTGTGAAGTGCTTTTTTCTGATGTAATGGGTGAGTGTAAACATCAATGGTAATAGACGCGAATGGATGACAGTTCGACAGGTTTACAGGACACTCACTCCAATCACAGGTATAAGTCAAGGATTGCTTGAACCACAGCTGACGTTTCAATGGTTTAATAAGGACGTACACACTTGGACAGCACGGATACAGTCATAGGTACATGTTGACATACATTCATTAGGCATTTGAATCGTGGAGCATATTTTCATGCAGCCTTCAAATATAGTGGGCAACATAAGGCAGCATTCAATGTTCTGGTAAAATTATCGCCATATCCCCTACTGACTGAACGCATCAATGAGGATCGGTAACCTATAAAGAGTTTCATAGCACGAACCTTCATTTCTTGGCTAAGTTCTTAAGCTGAATATGTCCAATGTTTGTATAATCATAAATAAACCACGATAGTGGGTTTTCACATCATAACAAGATCTCTATACCACTGCTCGATAGTAAGATGCAAAGTCTGTTCTCTTGACAGTGATCCAAAAATGATGACAGGAATTCAAGATGGCTACCTTCTTGAGTTTCACTCACTCAGAAGAAGGGTAAATGATAAGCCAACGTTAATTCATAATAAATATTCTCATAGCGTTTCCAAACAGTTCCATATCAATGAGATTGCTTTATGTAGTACACAAGAACTGTTGGCACACCTGTCATCTTCATCGATATATTAATGATCCTAGACATACGAAGCACAATGTTCAAACTAGGTCTAATCGAATCGAGATCATCGAAAAGGGTCTGGAATTACCTGGAGTCCGAATTAAACACAATAAAGTATATGAGGAGGATCTCTGACAACAGAATCTCGTAGAGACACAATCTCCTACAGAAATGATCATCCACAGATCATTTTCAAGCTTGTTACAGGACCAGCCCAAAACTACACAACAGCCATTATCGGCGACTTCGTCAGGACTCATTACACCTTCCTAGGCAAAAACTAACACCTGCCTCAGAATTCGGCAGAAAGAATATAGTCCGACTTAAACATACGAAGATATACAATATAAAACTGAATCTTCTTGTTCTAGACAAGTAATACATATGAATTCAATGCATAAACATTCCAAGCAAGATTAATCTATTTTCTGACCCTACCAAATGAGAAATGACAAATTCCGTATTAATCCGCCAAGTCAATATTCAAGAGAGACCACTCATATAATCAAAAGTATAAATCAATCATGGATTATCTAGCTTTACAAAGGAATGCATTTTCGTACATAAATAAATACAAATATATATTTTCCATATTAAATAGACATACTAAATGAATTGTATGCCTCTCTGAAGTAATCCGTGCGTCCCATAAGAATATGAGCGCAACAGATTACCACACCCCCCGGGAAAAAAAAAATGGTACATTTTTTTTGGAAATACATCTAGGAGCAACATACAATAGGCTCACAACGCACGAGTAACAATGCGCAGATGATAAGCATTCCAAACAAATGTAACGCCTAATGTGAGGCTAAGTCGTCCTATGGTACGACAAGTGAGAATATATTTCATGATCCAGAGAAAATCTTTCTCTGAATATAAATATTTCCAGGGAGGTGTCACCAACGCATACTACAATATTGCAATGTCACAATTTCTACAATAGTTTATCCAAAATCTTTCATCTTAGGTATTTTAACATGATGATTACCAAAGAAGAAAAACATCGAAAGACAGCGGTGACTATATATATATGAAGGAACCGCTAAGTAGTGATACAATCAATATATGATATATTACATATGTGTACATATTTTAACATAGGAAAAAAAAACTGTAGCAAAGTTCGACCTGTTAGAAATCTCAGGATCTAACAGTTAGGTGGAATCATGTGGGCATCTAGACAAAATGTCTGCCATCACATTTTCTGACCCACGGATAGCTCGCACCGAAAAATGAAAAGGCTGAAGAGCAATCGCGTATCGCATTGATCTCGTGCTCTTCAGATTTTTACTTTGAATAGCTGTAAGAGCTTTCTGGTCAGTTTCCACAATGAAATGCGCGCCAAGAAGAAATCTTTGAAGTTTAAGGATTGACCAAACCATAGCCAATAATTCACGGTCTAGGACCGAGTAATTCTTCTCTGCGGCATTTAGTTTTCGAGAAATATACATCACAGGATGCAGAGTTCCTGAGTACTCTTGCATTAGTGCTGCTCCAATCCCCGTGGATGAAGCGTCACTACAAAGAACAAATGTCTTATCCGTAGTAGGTAACACCAAAATAGGTGAAGTAGAAAACATAGTTTTAATTTTATCCAAAGAGGATTGACATTCTTGAGTCCAGTGGACTATATTAGGAGACCCTTTCTTTAGTAAAGAAGAAAGAGGTGACATGATTGAGGACAGATTCGGAATGAATCGTCCATAAAATTGTATGAGACCTAAAAGACTTCGCACTTGCTTTTTAGTCTTAGGAATCGAAATGTAAAGTATTTTACTTGTATTATGGTCTTCTGTTTTTAGGAAACCATGACCAACACAGTGACCTAAAAAAGATATCTCGCTAAAACCAATACAGGCTTTAGATGGTTTTGCTGTCAGGTTATGCTCGCGTAAGATAGACAATAGTTCCTTTAACCCGTTATAGTGATCTTCCCAAGTATCACTGAAAAGACAGATGTCGTCAAGATATGCGATAACATCTGAACGGTGAGATAGGATTCGACGCATCATGCGTACGAATGTCGCAGGGGCGTTCATAAGGCCGAAAGGCATGAAATTCCATTGGAATAGACCCCTAGGTGTCGAAAAAGCAGTAAACGGTTTGGCGTGTTCGGATAATGGAACTTGCCAATATCCTTTAGACAAATCAAGTTTAGTAAAGAAATGAGATTTCGACAATCTAGTAAGTAGTTCTTCTAGTAAAGGCATCGGTTCAGCATCAAATTTCGTCACTTGGTTCAGTTTGCGATAATCAACGCAAAGACGTATGTTATTGTCTTTTTTTCGTACAATAACCATCGGCGAAGAATATGCTGATGTGGATGGTTCAATTATTTTCCAAATCTATCATTTCATCCAACTCTTTCTCTACCTGTGCTTGAAAATGTATCGGGATAGGATATGGTCTGACTCTTATAGGATTATGGTCAGTAAGAATAATGTCATGTTCAATGACATTAGTTCGACCAGGAATGTCAGTAAGGACATCCTGAAATTGTTTGTAACATAGTAGAAGCTTGTCTCTGTTCTCCTAGAGATAACTCGGGAGAGACTGTAACGTCTTTCCATGATTCATTAGAATGAAGTGGAATCATCGGAAAAGGCAAATTCACATCCGAGAAACTCGTTTCCTCATCCTGTATTACTGACAGTGATGAGTAATGACCATGTTGGACTGGAGAATCGTCCGTTGCCTGGAAAACAGGTTGTAAATAATCCGGACGTTCATGGAATTCCGTGAGCATGTTGATGTGGAAGGTTTTACGCTTCCCGTCAATATCGACGATATAGTCAACATCGGAAACTTTTGATATTATATCGTACGGACCTTTCCAAGAAATGAGAAGTCTATTTTCCCTACAAGGTAGTAAGACAAATGCTTTGTCACCAGGACAAAGTTGTCGTAAGCATCTCTTCTTATTGGCAAATTGCCTTGCCTTCTGTTTCGCAAATTCAGAAGAAGCAGTTGCCAATTTGCATGCTTCAATAATCTTGTGTCTAAGTGCAATGACATATTCGTAAGAGGATTTTGTGTCATCGACAATATTGTCAGCAGTTATGAGGTCATGAAGTAAAGACATAGGACCTCGCGGTTTTGCGCCAAAGACAAGTTCAAAGGGAGAAAATCCTGTATGTTCGTTGGCGACCTCTCTGTATGCAAAGAGAGCCGCGGGTAAAACCCTGTCCCAATCCTGAGGATGATCTCCAGTTACCTTACCTAACAGGTTTTTCAGAGTTCTATTCAGACGTTCTACCATCCCATTGGACATAGGATGATAAATACTACTTAGAGATCTCTCTATCTTAAGAGTCGACATCACTTGAGACATGGTATCCGATATAAGTTGGGTACCATGGTCTGATAATATTTCTGCTGGAAATCCCAGATGAGAAATTATTAGCCAAAGAGCATCTGCAATATCAGCAGTAGTTATGCTCTTTAGAGGAACAGCCTCTGGCCAACGTGTGCACATATCAACACACGTCAAGATAAATTGGTGTCCTCTAGCAGACTTTATCTTAAATGGACCAATGATGTCTATCGCCATTTTTTGAAATGGTCGAATTGGAATATCTGCAGCCTGAATAGGTGCAGCATGGCGTGGACCTCTGGATTTTACCTCTTGACATACTTTACAAGATCGACAATAGATCCGTATGTCCTTATTCACAGACGGCCAAAAGAAAGACGCAAGAACTCTAGATTTAGTACGGGAAAAACCCATAATTCCAGCACACTGAGAATCATGAGCGTGCTGTAAGATTTTAACTCTCATATTTTTGGGCACAAGAATTTGAGAATGAATGGACTTAGCGGAGTCTTGTATCATACGTACAAGTACGCCATTCTTCATCGTAATCCAAGATTTACGGTATGTGTCTTTATTCGGATCACCTTTTGTTGCTAGCGTAAAGAATTTTTTTAGAGTAGGATCATCTTCTTGCTTTTTTATGAACGAGTCACGTGAAATTTCCAAGGTATCATCTTGGTTCTGCGCATCATTATCTTCAGAAGGCGAAGATTGAGGCATGTTAAGAGCTTGAGCTCTAGTGACTACTGCATTAGCAGTTTGCATATTGTTATTTTCCCAATCAGCAATTTGTTGCGGAGTACATTCTTTCACTCCATGAATGCGACCGATGATAAGATCAGCGATCGGATTCGGCAGGAGACATGCTTGCATATCTCCTGTAAAGAAAAGAGTAGCAATATTGATAATGGCAGTGGAGTACTTCTCCAATGTGCCACCAAATGTTACGCATTTGATTACTTTTCCCGTGGCTCGAGAAGGATCTACGAGTGACTGCCTCACTTCAATGGTGGTGCATCCCGAATCGAAAAGAATTGATACAGTAGTACCATCTACTAGACCTCTATTGAAGACAAGAGCACCTCTTCCATCATGTGCGACTGACGCAGGAAGAGCGGGGAGAGGATGACCACAGCTTAAAGTGGAAACTGTGGTTGGATCGAATAATGTCTTGCATTGGGAGCACTGAGATGCTCTACCAAAGTCAAAAGCAGAACATCCTACATTTTTAGAGTCTTTCTTATCATTATTATGATTACCGGCTTCATGAAACTCTTGCTGTGCAGAGTTTAGCCTGGTAATGAGATTTATGTCTTCTGTATTGTGATCTACCTCGATTATTATAACCTCTATAGTTATTATTATTTCATCTGTTTATAACCCCTGTTTGGAGTTTAGGATCATAATATTCATGATCATAATCATCATGTTCATTTATAATGAGTATCCCTGTAATGTTGGTTTGTTGTTTCCATGAAGGAGAACTTGGGTAGTTCCTATAGTGACTCACTTTGCGGAAATTTCTGTAATTATGGGCACCCGTGTATCTAGGACTATCAGCCCGATCCAGTTCTTCAAAGAAGAACCTTGATTTGAGTGGTTACCTTGGCTTTGATAACCATTCCAATTAACCTTTTTGTGAGATTTTATCTTGAGCTTCTTGAGATTTGTGTGAATAATTATGATTGTATTCTGTTGCAGAAGCAACTGGCATACTTTCTTTAATGTTAGTGTTGCTAAGACTCATGTCAGGGTGTGCCGTGGCATATTGCTCACAATATTCTTCCATTTGTTTTAATGTACTAGGTTTACGCTCATGTAAAAAATTCTAGGAATGGTTTATTCACTGAAGACATGATCTTGTCTCTGAGAAATAAATCTGTAAGAGCCTCAAATGTTTTCTGTGTTTTGGATAATTCAATCCATCGTGAAAGTGTAAGTCGTGCTTTTGCAATGAATTCTGAGAATTCTACACCTACCTCAGGTTTCATTGTTTTAAACAAAAGGCGATAACCTTCCTCTGACAATTGGTATTTCTTTATCAAGGCTGCCCTAATAGCATCATAATTAGCTGTGTCGGCCTCTGCAACGAAACATAACTTAGTCAGAGAATCCCCTTTTAGATTTTCAGACAACTGATTCACATACTGTGATTTATCCACATTTTGAGCTCGACAAGCACGTTCAAATCTATCAAGCCAGAATGTTATGTCATCACTGGCAGAGTTGAACGCTGGTACCTTGACCTTGTAAGTAAAGGGTTTACCATTACCACCAGATGATTGATTAACATTACTCATGTTTGCCAATTTCAGTTTCTCTAACTCAAATGCTAAAAGTTCTTTCTGATGTTTCATGTTCCCTAATTGCTTTTCTTTCCTCAGCTTCAGCTCTTTTTTCCTCAGCAGCAGCTTCTCTTTGCAATCTTTTTTCTTCAGCCTCTGCTGCTTTAATTTGTTTTTCCATTTCCATTTGGAATCTTTTTTCCTCAGTCTGCATCTGCAATTTCTTTTGTTCAGCTTCTCTTTCCAATCTTTTCTCTTCAGCCGCAATTTTTTTTCTCTTCAGCTGCAGCTTTTTTCTCTTCAGCTGCAGCTTTTTTCTCTTCTGCAGCTAATGCTTTGTCATATTGAGCAACTGTCCATTCTTCTAAGTCTTTACCAGTCTTATCAAGGGATTTCCCTTGTGCAATAAAGTAATCTAATGTAGACATCCTGTCTAATGAAATAGTAATCTGAAAAAGTAAATAAATTACCTTGTCCTACTTAAATGGGAGGCAAGTCTATACTATAGACTTATATACTTTATATAGTTATCTTGTTTATAATGTACCAAATGATCACTTGAGTACCTGTGGAGAATGATATGTTTCTATCCCAATCACTGTGGGAGACAAGCCTTACAAAGGTCTTGTATACTTCCTTGTACAACAATAATAGTAATTAAGTACTGTTCTGTACTATAATATAAGTGTATTCAACTATACCTCATATATCATATGTCAACTAAAGACATTAGCAAGGACAAACAAGAAAAGACAATATGAAAACAATTGCAGAAATCAAATTAAATTAAATAGGAAACTAAAGTAAACAATCACAGAATCTGTGATGATAACTGCAATAGAACTAAATAAAACAAATGACGCTACAGTGTATAAACATAAGGGTGTAAAGAACTTAATGAAAGGAAATATAAGACCTACAATTATACAAACAAATCAAACAAAACTAAGGAACACAAAATTATTAACAAAAACAACGAAGAAAAGAACACCTCATCACAACTAACAAAAATAGCACCAGATGTTGCCAGCAAATTTCCAATAAAGAAAATTGCTCCCTATAGAACGCTAATATAAGACCAATATTACTTGGTATACCTTCTACTAGTCTCCTCCCAACCAGGCCCGCGACATATAAACACCTACTCATATAAACAAATAACATGTAAACATAAATAGCATATAGCATACAATGTAATTTATATCATGAATAGAATGTGTTGCAGGTATAGTGTTGCAAAGCAGGCACAGTTTATTTTAATAATAATAACTTGCCACTTTATTGAGTAATAGATTTGTTTTTAACTATTACACAGTTCAAATTTTTTTTTTTGAGCACCCTAGAAGATCCAACGATGAAATAAATATGCACTTCTATTTCTGACAACACTGTGATGCTTCTTGAACAGAATAAACAATCAGTTCTATCTTCTGTACTGTGCGAAATGTCAACAAGTACTGACCCAGATATTGCATACACTTGATTCAACTGTTCTGTATACTACTGTCTGTACAGCGAAAAACTGTCAACAACCGCTGACCTAGATACTGTATTTGATCGGTAAGACAGGTCACGCTGACATCGATTTTCCTCGTTTGTACTTCAAATCTGTCCACTGGTGCTAATGCGTGTCGTATGTGGCGTCAGGATGGGTCTGGTTATAATAACCCCAGGAATCTGACTCATCACTGTAAAAGATCTGTTGTTTCTTCTTTTTGTTGTTGTAAAGATCTAGTTTATCGACCACTTCTGTAAAGTAATGTAAACGTTAGTCCAACCGTAAAGGATTCGTTCCTGTTGGTGCCTTTGTAATATGAATACATTAAAGTACGAACCACACATTGTAATATAATGCGAATCTTGACATGTACGATATCCTGTAAATAAACATGGCTACAAACTGAACATGCTTTTACTGAGTGCCTTCTGAAACATGTGTGTGCTTGTGTAGATGACGAGGTAATGCTTATATACATACATCATAACATTACATGGTGGCAGCGGTCGATACCGGACTGACGCCAAAAAAAAAAACAGCTACACGATAACACGTGAGTACAGTATTCGGCTAATTTTCATCATCGAGGTCAGCCATGGCGGCGAAACAATATCGCAACGCACCGCAAATGAGATTCGCCGGTAAAGATGATAAGAGTGAAGCTTTCTTGTTATGGCGCCAACGCATAGATCTATATTCCAAGACCACTGGTCTGGAAGGACAAACCCTAACTCCATATATCCTAGAAGCATTGGACGATGAAGGTTTGAAAATTTACAACAGTTTTGCTACCGCCATGCCTGTGGAGTCGGCGACAGACCCCGCAGCCATATTGGACGAATTTGAAAAACGTCTGATAATAAAGCACAAGAATTTTAGAGCGGCAAGATTAGAACTTCACCACCTGCGACAGAAACCTGGTGAAAGTCTAGATGATTTTTTCACTCGCATCAAGGAGAAAACAAGTGTATGCAAATTTAACAAAGAAGAAGAAAAAGAGCGAATTATCGAACAGATCCTTCTCAGCACACCAATGCCAGAGTTCCAGAAATGGATACTGAGCCAGAGTGATACACTAACTGTACAACAACTTCTGGATGAAGGCAGGAAACACGAGGCACAAGCACTAAACATTAAACAAATTCAGCAAGGTACATTAGCATCCCAGATGGATGCAGTGAAAAGCTATAAACCCAAACACAAAAAAGCAACTGGTTCGAAGCAACAAGAAAAACACAACACAAGCAGAGGTGCTATGTGTAAATGTTGTGGCCTAAACCACATACAAAACCACTGTCCAGCTAAAGACTCTACATGTCATTACTGCAGAAAGAGGGGCACTGGATAAAATTATGTTTCAAGAGGAAACAAGACAGTGCTCAACACAACCTTCACAGCAAAGAGTCATCAAAACAAACACACTTTATGATGACTGAGGACCTTGACTCCAGTGAAGAAAGTGATCCTTCCACATTTGATACAGTGAAGATACTAACTTTCAGTAATGAACCAAAGAGAACGCAGGCTTTCTGCAAGGTACAATTCCGAATACCAGGAATTAAAAGGCACAAAGAAAGATATATTCGGTTCAAGATAGACACAGGTGCCCAAGGTAACACTCTACCCTTAAGAATATTCAGACAGATCATGCCTGACAAGGTGGATGAGCAAGGATTTCCCACAAGGGATGTAAAAAGTAGGAGTGGCAGGACAAAGCTAAGAGCTTACAATGGAACAAGTATAGACTGTTTCGGAGCAGTAACACTTGAATGTTTATACAGAGACTCTGAATGGACATCGTCAACATTTTACTTGGTAGATGTTGAAGGACCTGCAATTTTGGGTTTACCAATGTGCGAAAAGCTGAGTGTGGTAACTATTAACAACATTAAAGCTGACAAAAAAGAACATCTTACTCTACACGTCACTGGAGTAGATGACCTTAAACAGCGATTCCCAGAACAGTTCGACAGAATAGGCAAACTTCCAGGAAAGGCAAGATTCTTTTTAAAAGACAACGCTGAGCCAAAGATAGACCCACCTAGAAAGTATCCTATACATGTTAAACAGAAACTTGCCACAGAACTAGAAAAAGATGGTGCAGAATGATGTTATTAGAAAGGTTGAAGAGCATTCTGATTGGTGTAGTAGTATCACAACCGTTCTGAAGCAGGATGGTTCTCTTCGGGTTTGCCTTGACCCAAAACACTTAAACAACAGTCTAAAGCGCTGTCCACACAAAATGCATACAGTGGAAGAGATAACTCACAGATTCCACAATGCCAAATATTTTTCTAAACTAGATGCTGTACACGGATACTGGAGTGTTGAGATAGCAGAGGAAAGTCAACTCCTTACAACTTTTCGAACACCATTCGGCAGATATTGTTTCAAGAGACTCCCATTTGGTTTGAATGTATCACAAGACATCTTCCAACAGAAGATTGACAACATTGTTGAGCAATGTTCTGGTACAGTGGCTATTGCGGATGACATTGTAGTCTGCGGCAGGTCAGAACAAGAACACGACCGTAACTTGATTAACTTGATGCATGTAGCACAGGCCAATGGGCTAACATTCAACAGCAAAAAGTGTACAATTAAGGCAACGGAGATACAATTTTTTGGATTGCTGTACACCCAGAATGGTGTAAACCAGACCCTAAAAAGGTTGAAGATATTCATGACATGCCAACACCAGCTACAAAGAAGGAACTGCAACAATTCTTAGGTGCTGTCAATTTCCTAGCACAATTCATACCAAATTTGTCAGCAGCTGCAGAACCTTTGCGATCTCTACTACAGAATGAAACTCCGTATGAATGGTCAGAAGACTACCAACACATATTCAACCACTTGAAGACCCTCATATCATCTGATGCATGCTTGAAATACTATGACATGCAAGCACCCACTTTTCTCATGGTTGATTCCAGTCTGAAAGGCCTAGGAGCAGCACTTTTGCAACCAGACAAAAATCCTGAAGGACACTATGCCAAAGAACTTCGTCCTGTAGCTTACGCAAGCAAATCATTAAGTTCTGGCGAAAAGAAACTTGCAAACATTGAAAGAGAAATGCTAGCTGTACGTTTTGGAATCAAACGCTTCCACACATTTCTTTTCAACCGCCCATTTACAATTCTCTCAGATCACAAGCCACTTGAGATGATTCATAAAAAACCAATAGCTTCAGCACCACCACGACTACAAGCTCTGTTATTGGAAACACAAGGTTATGATTTTAATATTCATTATATCCCAGGAGAGGATATAGGTATTGCAGATGCTCTCAGCAGACTACCAAACCCCAACAAGACAGCAGATCTTACCCCAAACATCAAAGTTGATTTTGTCAAGTTTAGCAATAATCGGCTTGAACACATCAGAGAAGACACAATGAGAGATCCTATCCTTAACTCTCTCAAAGAACTGATATACCATGGATGGCCAAGCTCTATCAGGGAAGTTCCAACACACATCCGTCCATACTACTCGATGAGGGACGAGTTAAGCATCGAAGATGGTCTGATCCTTAAAGGAGATCGCATTGTTGTACCAGAAACACAACGCGATATCATCCTTAAACAGCTCCATAATAGTCACCTTGGTATTGTGAAGACACAACTGAGAGCAAAGAAAGGTGTTTACTGGCCACAGATAAACAAGGACATAGAAACACTATGTAAAAACTGTTCAATTTGCCAAGAACATGCAAATAGGCAGTGCAGAGAACCTCTCATACCATCAGACATACCATTGAGCCCTTGGAGCATTATAGGAACTGATATTTTCTCAATCGACAATAATGACTATCTTATTATTGCTGATTACTACAGCAAATTTCCCATCATTGAGAAACTTCCACAACCCTCACCATCAGCTGTTATTGCAGACATTACAAAGAAGTATTGCAGCATGTTTGGCATCCCAGATGAAATTAGATCAGACAACGGTCCACATTTCTCAGGTCAAGCATACAGAAACTTCACTAAGGACTGGAAGATCAAACACACAACATCATCACCTAGATACCCTAAATCTAATGGTTTCATTGAGAGACAGATACAAACTATCAAGTCAATCATGAAGAAAACAAGAACAGAGGATGTACACCTAGCACTCTTGAGATGGAGAACAACACCGGTAGACAGTAAGATCGACAGTCCAGCAGAACTTATGTTTGATAGAAGAATTAAAGACCTCCTACCATCTAAGGTCCACTTCCGTCCACAACATAGAGACAGCACATATGATCAACTTCAGCATCGTCAGCAAGTTCAGAAATCCAACTATGACAAATGTGCTAAAGACTTACCACCATTATATCCTGGTCAGCATGTGACTACCTACAACCACAACAATGACACATGGTCAAAAGCAACAATCATTTCCAGAAACCCTGAACCCAGGAGCTATACTTTAAGACCAGACAGCAGCAGCAACCTCTTGAGGCGAAACAGAGTGGACATAAGAGAAATCCCACAGAATACAACAGAACAGAGAATTCCCATGCTTTCAACAGACAATGCAGTAACTCCAGACTTTGGTGCCCCACAAAACCAACAAGCGCCAAGGCCGAAATCACAACCAACTCAAGCTAAACCAGGGACTTCCGCAGAACCACCAGCACTTAAAACCACTCGTTCTGGCCGTACAGTGACACCTCCCAGCCGATACAGACAGTGACATATATACTCACACTGAGCATTACACATACTTATCCTTTCTCACATGAAGCATTTCGTTGGAAATGTTTGCACACATTTTTTTTTTCAAAAAAGGGGGGATGTAATATGAATACATTAAAGTACGAACCACACATTGTAATATAATGCGAATCTTGACATGTACGATATCCTGTAAATTAACATGGCTACAAACTGAACATGCTTTTACTGAGTGCCTTCTGAAACATGTGTGTGCTTGTGTAGATGACGAGGTAATGCTTATATACATACATCATAACATTACACCTTGACAAGGTGTACTGTGAAGTGCTTTTTTCTGATGTAATGGGTGAGTGTAAACATCAATGGTAATAGACGCGAATGGATGACAGTTCGACAGGTTTACAGAACACTCACTCCAATCACAGGTATAAGTCAAGGATTGCTTGAACCACAGCTGACGTTTCAATGGTTTAATAAGGACGTACACACTTGGACAGCACGGATACAGTCATAGGTACATGTTGACATACATTCATTAGGCATTTGAATCGTGGAGCATATTTTCATGCAGCCTTCAAATATAGTGGGCAACATAAGGCAGCATTCAATGTTCTGGTAAATTATCGCCATATCCCCTACTGACTGAACGCATCAATGAGGATCGGTAACCTATAAAGAGTTCATAGCACGAACCTTCATTTCTTGGCTAAGTTCTTAAGCTGAATATGTCCAATGTTTGTATAATCATAATAAACCACGATAGTGGGTTTTCACATCATAACAAGATCTCTATACCACTGCTCGATAGTAAGATGCAAAGTCTGTTCTCTTGACAGTGATCCAAAAATGATGACAGGAATTCAAGATGGCTACCTTCTTGAGTTTCACTCACTCAGAAGAAGGGTAAATGATAAGCCAACGTTAATTCATAATAAATATTCTCATAGCGTTTCCAAACAGTTCCATATCAATGAGGTTGCTTTATGTAGTACACAAGAACTGTTGGCACACCTGTCATCTTCATCGATATATTAACGATCCTAGACATACGAAGCACAATGTTCAAACTAGGTCTAATCGAATCGAGATCATCGAAAAGGGTCTGGAATTACCTGGAGTCTGAATTAAACACAATAAAGTATATGAGGAGGATCTCTGACAACAGAATCTCGTAGAGACACAATCTCCTACAGAAATGATCATCCACAGATCATTTTCAAGCTTGTTACAGGACCAGCCCAAAACTACACAACAGCCATTATCGGCGACTTCGTCAGGACTCATTACACCTTCCTAGGCAAAAACTAACACCTGCCTCAGAATTCGGCAGAAAGAATATAGTCTGACTTAAACATACGAAGATATACAATATAAAACTGAATATTCTTGTTCTAGACAAGTAATACATATGAATTCAATGCATAAACATTCCAAGCAAGATTAATCTATCTGGCTATTTTTTTTCTGGCCCTACCAAATGAGAAATGACAAATTCCGTATTAATCCGCCCAGTCAATATTCAAGAGAGACCACTCATATAATCAAAAGTATAAATCAATCATGGATTATCTAGCTTTACAAAGGAATGCATTTTCGTACATAAATAAATACAAATATATATTTTCCATATTAAATAGACATACTAAATGAATTGTATGCCTCTCTGAAGTAATCCGTGCGTCCCATAAGAATATGAGCGCAACACAGCCCCATGTAGAACCTCATCAAGTTGACTTTTACGACATGCCTGAGGGAGTAGTACACCTATTATTTCTGGTTCTCCTCACAGACCCCTGGGAACTACAATTGTCTACTATAGTCTCCTTCTGTCTCTACTACCCTGATATGTACATAAAATCAGACAAGATCACTAATGTGAAATTAATAACCAGACAAATGCCAGTTGAACAAGAGATGCGAAGAAAATGCTGGCGATGAATAGGACACGCATTGAGGAAACCTGTGGATAGCATTACAAAGCAGTCCTTGTTCTGGAACCCTCAGGGTAACAGAGGCAGAGGTAGACCAAGAAAAACATGGAGAAGAGAACTGGAGACAGAAGTGAAAATGATGAGGACGACTGGAAAGAATGAACTGATGTCACGTGACAGGAGGGACTTGGCATGCGTTTGTTGAAGACCTATTTCTTCTTGGGGAGCTAAAGGGTATTGATTGATTGAAGTACTGATGTAGAGAAACACATGGGAACAGCAACAGCAATAAATACAAGGGTGTTCTGGGAGCAAGATGTATACAGAATACCACAGAACTGATCGGTACAAAAGTACACAGTAAAGAACAAGGTTTCACAAGTGAACACTGAATGGACAGGATTAAACCATGAACAGTGCTCTAGAAAGACTAGACAGATAGCAAGGTTAAGAGGAAGAAAGAGAAAGAAGATATTGTAAAGAAACTCCTTGCTAGTCATCTTTCTGAGAGAGAAAGACACAGCTAGTCATCTTTCTGAGAGAAAAAGACACAGCTAGTCATCTTTCTGAGAGAAAAAGACACAGCTAGTCATCTTTTCGAGAGAGAAAGACACAGCTAGTCATATTTCTGAGAGAAAAAGACACAGCAAGTCATCTTTCTGAGAGAAAAAGATACAAGAGCATGATATGCATAAGCACCATCATCTCTTTCTTCTTTTTCTTTTAACTCCCTGGGGAACACAGGCCTTCAATTAGCTCATATCAAGCCCACCTCTCTTGTGTCATCTGTTTAAGTCGTTTCCATGTCTTCCTTATCCTTCACATCTCTCTCTACAATTCTCCCCTGCGTGAGACTCCCTTCATTTTTTTAACCCTGAGGATTCCTGAACAAGGACTGCCTTGTAATGCAATTGCCTGTTTTCCTCAATACGTTCTTTATTCACTGATAATGTCTGTTCCTCATCTTTGGTTCCAATAGTAGGTCTTCCTTGTTCATCACCAATCCCACAAAACAGCATTCTGGCATGCCTTCATAAAACTAACACAAGTGAAAATGATAAGGAAGATGGGGAAAGAAGTTAAGCTGATGGCTTGTGACTTGGCATGTGTTTGTTGAAAGCCTATGCTAAAGGGTCCTGATTGATTGATTGATTGATTAATAAAACTTAACAATGGAAAAGTTTGCTTAAATTAACTTTTTCCATCTCATCTGCTGTATGGCCCATAAGGATATGGTACATTACTCTCTTTAGGTCCGACTGCTTCATCCTTTGTTATAGACACATTTCCTCATGTCTACACTTAACACGATATAATCAAACTTGCTGCGTATACTGAAAACATTATTTAGCACATTTATAAATATTTTATCTATATTCATTATTCATTCATTATCCATCAGCTCCCCAGGCATCATAGACCTTCAACAAACTTATATCAAGTCTTCCTGTCCTGTGCCATCAGCTCAGGGTCTTGTTCCTTGCTTAATTTTCTGTCTCTCTATATACTTGATACAATTTTTCTGATGTCTTCACTACTCGTTCTGTCTCTCCTGGTAACATTAATTGCTTTTCTTCAGCATCTCATCTTATAGGATGTGAGTTTCTTGTCATGTGCTTTGGTTAGGGACCATGTTTGATACTGATACCAAAGAGTTGCGTAGGAGTGGGTAAAGGATCCTGTTACACGCCCATTGAGGCATATTGGGAATATGGTGTTAGGCCCATATTTTCTTGACCATCGGCACACTAGGGGTGATGTGGTCAGCATCATGCCGGCCACCTTAACCTTCCCAGAAGTTGCTCTGGTACCCAATAGGGGCTGGGTCGACCCAGGAGCCGTTTGTGGCCTAAAAAAATCCCACCTCATCTGAGGATCGAACCATAGACCACTGAGCAAGGAAGCCAGTGCACTAACCACTATGCTACCACGACTCCCAAAGAGTTGGTAAGAATGTACTATTTTTCCACTTTCTTTTAGTCTTTGTACTGATATTCAGATGTTTGAATAGTAATGACAGTTGGTAAATCACTGCACTAGCTTTTTGACATCTTGTTTCAGTTTCTCTGACAAGTCTTCCGTTTTCTTTTAAAAATGCTTCCTAGTTATTTGAACTGTGGAACCTGTTTAAGCCAGATGTTGTTGACATGTATGTTAAGTGAGCCTGGTGATCTGCTGATCATTATAGTTTCTGTCTTTGATGTGCTAATCTTCATGTTATACAAGTTGAACTGAGTGCATTTGTATTTTTTTGCAATTAGATTTCATCTTTCATACATTAGACTTTGGTTATTCAGAAAAAAGTAAACCATTCAGTAGTCCTATTCTTCATTTTCATCATTTACTTCATCTTCTAGGTTGTACATCTATTGCTGTCACTATTCCAGTGTACTTCTGTACATCTCTAACCTTCATATTTCTTTGTATTTCTCAGCGCTACTTGCATTTTTTTATTGCCTTCAAACCCTGTGTTATTTCCTTCTCGTTTTTGTATGTTTTGTATGTCTGTAGCCCACAGCATTCCATATTTCTATGCTTTTCTTGACCTTATTTTGTTTCTGTTAATTCTCTACATGTTATACCCTTGATATTTCATCTATTCCTCATTATTGCCTTATACTTATATGCACTTCTTTCCCTGTGCATTCTCTTGTATTTCTCATTCTTGACCTCAGTATTTCATTGATTAATATGCACCTCGTGTCCTAAGTTTTCTGGTTTGTTTTACTAGACCATGTGCCTTCATTATTTTCTTATTTAAAAAAAAATAATCTTCCCCTTAGTGCTCATTTACATGTCTGTACATCTCTTGCTCTGAATAATCCTTTCCAAAAAATATATTTCCCACCCACCATTGTTAGACAAGCCTCGTAGGACACACAGACAGACAAGAACAACTGCTTACTCAGGCATGTCATAAGAGACAAGTAATTTGAGGTTGTGCTTGAGCCTATCAGTCTCATCATGTTGAACATATTGCTACAAAAACCATCACTGCCAGAGTTTGTGCTTTGGCTTAAGCTTCCCCAAGAGGGGGGACCATCTGCTCTTGTGGTTTCATGCTTCTTAAGAATAAAAAAAGGAGATAATGATGTTTAATAAGATGCTTACAATACTTTGTTGATTTATTTTTCCCTTCAGAGTGCTAGAGTGTAGTGATCTGACAGTGATCAACGGCTCCTGTAACCCATACGCTGTGGTAACATTGTCATATGGCAAGTCAAAAACAAAGGACGTGAAAAAGACGGCGGTCAGGAAGAAAACAATATGTCCACAGTTTGATGAAACATTTTTCTTTTATGTAAGTTTTACTCGTTTATGATCTTCCTCCTCTTGTATGATCTCCCTCCACTTTCTGATCTTCTTCCTTCTCCTGCCTATTTTAGCTCCCTATACTTTCTCTTTGTCATTGATTGTCATAAATGTTTTTATCAGGGGTCGGCAGCTTGTCAATCATGATCTACCAATAGATCACATGGGATGATTTGGTAGATTTCTAGGTGGTGGATGGGAAAACAAGAAAGACATTTTAATCCAGTGTAAATGCGTGTTTGGGGAAACTTAAGACTCTCAGATATTTTGTGTGTATGGGCAGTAGTCAATAATATCTCAGATATTTATTGTGTATGGGCAGTAGTCAATAATATCTCAGATATTTTGTGTGTATATGTGGAGGTCAGTAATATCTCTAATATTTGGTTGTGTATCAAGTCTGAGTAGATCAGCTGCCATCTCAGCATCAAAGATTAGAGGCAGCAGATCTCTAACATCATTTATCTCATGTGTTCGTGGTCCACTCTGATAGACTCTTGCCTGTCCATCTCTTGATGTTATCTGCCCTCTTATAATGCTGACTGCCTCTTTTAACTGTATTCTGGTGGAAGTGAATAATATTTTTGATATTTAGTGTATTTGGGTGGAGGTAATCTGTATGTCAGGCAGATATTTGGTTGTATATGTCAGGCATATATTTTGTGCGTATGGGCTGACATAATCTTTAAGGCATATATTTTGTGTATGAGATCCCACCATATATTTAGTTTGGCTTGTAATTTAATTTTCTCGTTATTTATTTTTGAACAAATAAATGCTGATTTCAGTATATATATTATTAGGTATTTATATTTGTGTTAGCTATAATCTTCACACCTGTTATAATATGAATTTGTGTTTTAGTTGTGTACTGTTAACAGTAGGCCATGTATTTTTCTAGGCAGGTCTACTTTTAACACCTTCTTTTTCCCTTTTTGCTCTTTTGAGCTTGCGGCCAGAGCTGCAGATTGTTTTTATAGAAGACTCAAACCCAAACATTGACATTCTCTTGTAGTGATGATTTATGTATCAACTTACTTTACATGATGAGGTTCCCAGCCCATTGCTCAGCCTTGTAAGACTTGCCTCTTACGACATGACTGAGGGGGGCAGTATTATTTTATTAGGGACTCCTAGGCATAACATAAGGCTTGTTTAACATCAGTTCCACAGTAACAAGAGAGTGACATGACTAAATATTATACAAATTGTTGTCTTTACTTTTTTTAAATTTTAGAAGGAAGTGCTATATAGTACTGTCTTTGAGACACTCAGCATAGTCATGTGTCTCTGCCATAAAATATTCTATTCTCAGTTGTAATCTAAGCCGTTTTTCTACTGCTTGGTAATTTTAATTCTTCAGTTGTTGAGTCTTTAAACAGTTTATATGCCTGTCTTCTTTTTAAACGTCGATCTCAAGCTACTGTCCATTCATCTGTTATTATTTTGTGAATTATCATTTTTATCTCTATTCTGCCAGACCCACATTTATTTGGTTTTTACTGTTTATGCCTTTCTTTATCCGGGGTTTTGCATATGCACACATGCAGCCTTTTCATTTTTAAAACAAATATTTATTTATTTATCTATTTCAAGTAATGTGGTAGGCACGTGTATTTAAGATTTAAAAAAAAAAAAAGATTGATAATTAGAATGTTTAATTAACTAATATAGTGTATGCAGTTACATAATTAGGTAGGGTGTTAGCAGTAACATAATTTTTTTTTTTTTTCGTACGCCCGCTAATACTCGAGGCGAAATCTCAGGTTATTGTTAATGTCTAACCTGACATTGATTTTACGTGAGTATCCCTTTTTCTTGTACAGAGACAGGTGTCCCTCGCCATTCAGGCAGATACTCTCCGATTTCGGAGGTACCCATTAGAGCTGGGTCGGCTCAGGAGCCGCCAATCCCTGGTCGACGACACTCCTTCAAATGTCCTCGCCAGGTCTCGAGTTAATCCAGTCCAATTCCCGGTCGACGAAAAATCCTCAAATGCCGTCGCCCGGGTTTGATCCTGAATCACCCGGTCGCCAGAGCGGTGTTGTAACCACTACGCTAGCGCGGCTCCCAGTAACATAATATATTATCTACACGTATTGACACAATATATCATAATTATAACCTGGAGGGGTTGAGCAGGATATTTTGTCCATTTAATTTTTTTTTTACCTTTAAGTTGTATACAGATAGACATAAACATTATTTCTTAAAACTGACTTTGATATATGTAGGTGTGGTGGTTGTTGCCACTTGTTTTTATGATTGTGGAAGATTATTGATATAGAGCATCGTGCAATTGATCTTTGCGAATGGTTTGGGTTGTCAAGAAAGTTATAGTTCATACATGGACTCCAACGACTGGTTAATTTGGGTCCACAATTATAGGCACATTTATTTACGTAAATTAAATGATAACAGAACTAACCGTGGTCAACATGTAAATTACATTATAAATCTTCCTTAACAGTGGTGGAGGTTGTTGTGTCCCAAATTATCAGAATAGGGACTAATCCTAATTTTGTTTGTTTTTGTTTTTTGTTTTTATTTTGAGCCCTCACTGCCATTCCTCTACGTAACATCTTTTGAGACTTTTATTAATTTGATGGAGGTAACAAAGGAAATCTTTTTTAATTACGTTGATGAAGATAACTTGAGTAATATGGCTTTTATTAATTTAATGGAGATAAACCGGTCTCGTTGCAGTAATAGCAAAGATTAAAGCATGCATTCAGTACTGCATGTTTTGTAGCCTATATTATATATATATATTGTGACGTGTAATGGAAAAACATTCTACAGTAATCTGACAGCCTATTGTAACCTCATAGCTGCTCTGTGATTTGCTAGCTAAAAACATGCATTGTACTGTCTCTGTTTACTTACACAGCTTTACTCTTTCATCATGCCTCTTTTCTTTTAACATGAGCTAACACAGTGTTTACAAACTTCATGACCTTTCAGTCATAACAGGAAAGCAAATCAGGTTTGTTTACCTCGTCCACTCACGTGAGCTTCATCTGTCAATCATAATACCTCTCAGACAGACAGCACGTGAGAAAGACGAAACACAGACCTTTTTGAAGTTTTACTCAGGAAAAGTTTATAATCCCCTGTGCTCTTTGATCTCGAGACACGGGCATTTTAAAAAGTAACCCGTTAGCCGTAAGTAAAGCCTCTGATGTCGGTCAACAGCTTTCAGCTTGAGCACTGGTTTCTGAATTCTTCATTCTCACAGTAGCGTGAAATTAACAACATTAGAGATCAGAGCAATCTAATGATATATATACTGAGGTTTTCTTAACCCAACTATCAGAAGTCAGTCAGAATTTTGAATATTCTAGCGTGCAGTCCTTGAACCCAATTCTTGTGGATATGGTGTATTATTGATTCGTGGAGAGTTTCATTTCTAAATTTTCTGGTAAAAAGGTAATAGTGCTAATGATTTAAAAAGTGATAGCTTAACATTTATTCTTCACTTAGACTTATAGGCATTAAAGCGACTGATAGTGGGAGTATAGAAATACATGTTATATTTCATTTTGTATATTTGTTATTATAGTGTCTTATTTTAATACCATATGACCAAACTAACAGAAGCCGACAATTTAATAGCTATTTAATGACAGGCGATCATTGTTTAGGGAGCGCGTATGGAGAAATTAAATAATAATTAACACTGTACGCTGACCGCTGGCGCGAGCAAGGGCAGGCAAGTTAACATAATTCAGCCCGACCAAACTCAGCGCCAGCAACGTCTGCTAGCGTGTAGGCGTAAGGAAACACCATGTGCCTTTTAAACCTAGTCAGGACTGACGGAGTGAAGAAGAGATCATCTTGTCCCCGTCTGTGTGTATATATAGTAGTAGCATTTTTTTCCATAAATGTTTTCTTGTATTCTTCACAGACCTGATCACAAGGGCGTCCAGCGGTCTTCTTCTGTTTGTTACTTTTCTCCTGTACTTGGCTTGTGCGTTACCAATTTCATTTAGAAACGTTCACTCGCCAAATGGTATTTGAGAACAATAAAATGTAACCATTGGACTTACCAAATCCAGATTTATATTTTTACCAGCAGCAGTGGTGTACATCTAACATTATTTTTGTTCCCAACTCTTGACAGTCATAATTCCAGTGGAGTATCTCCCTAGATATATATGCTGTGCAGAATCGGTGCTCTAACACAGAGTTGGCTGATAGAAGAACCATCATCATCACATGTAACCATTTTTTTTTAGCAACCAGATGTTTCCCAATACTGGAAGTATTTTCCCAGTGAAAGGGTGAACCTCAAGAACTCTCACAGTTTTAACTATTTGTAGTAACACTTATATCCAAGAGAAGCACCATATTAGGCGTTCACCTCACTAGTTAGTTCTGGGGATGAACTGGGGCCAGTTTGGATCAGCGACAACTGGGTGACAGAATATTAAGTGAAATAGATAATATATTCATGGACTACTTCTATTACCAAGGGATATTACAGACCTACCATACCAGGCAGTTAGGTAAGTGTGTGAGAGTGGCCACTGTTTTGAGAGAGAGAGAGTGTGAGTATTTTCCTTGTTTGCTGGAAACTATCCATGTATCTGATTTGTCTAAATGTTGTTTACTTTACTGGGTCTCATAGAGTACCAATACTGTTCATTCTGTAACAGAGTGCTAACCTGCAACCTTTGGGTTAATAATTTTGGGTTTTTTTTCTCAATTCGGGGAGAGTGCACTTTTTTCAGCTTTATTTCATATGCATGTAAATGACTCTTTGATCTTTTCCTTTAGATATTTTGATGTTGTCGAGTTTAAATGATAATTAACTACAAAGAAACTTACCTTTGTGTGTTGGTCAGACCCATACCCATTTATCCGTAGTTTTTTCACGTTTGTGTGTCTTGTTGTCACATAGCTGTGTGTGTGTAGAGTAACTTATCTATTCTTGATAGGGAGGCAAAGGCTGTCTGGTAATAAAAGTACAGTCGTACGGATAGGCTGGAGGAGATAACCTAATCACTCCAGCGACATATCTTTCCCTCAATCTACCACCTGTGAAATCTATTTTCTATACCTTTTCTCGCGTATCTGTTGACATTCACTCTACTTAGACGGGACAAATAAAACAATTTACCTTCCGTACGACATATATATATATATATGTAAGTATAAAACCCTACGAAGTGGTGTAACTACAGCCCAGGTTGACCTAGTGGGCCTCATGAAGTAGTGGTCGGAAGTGACCCTAGCAGATGAGGTCAAAAATTATTTAGTTCTTTATATTAAGTTAAAACATTAATTTTAAATATTTTTTCACTAGAAGTAATTGTTAAGTAAGAAGCATATATTTTTATACAGATTTGCTATAGACTGATATGGCTGTTGAGCCCATTTTATAAGGAGGCCCCCACTTGGCTTGTACCATGGGGTCCTTACATTGTAGTTACACCACTGATCCTATAAGGCTTACAAGATGTAGAATCGTACTATATGTTGGCAGCTATATAGACAAAGCTAGAGGTTACAGACAGTCATGTCAGTATAAGAAGGCAAGAGGAAGACACTGGCAATGGATTAGACATACATAGAGGAAACCTGTTATAGCATTAGCAGGCAGTCCTTGTTCTGGAATGCCCATGGTTTAGACAAGTGGAGGTAGACCTAAAAATGTACATGGAGAAGAGAACTGGAGACAAGTGAAAACATAGAATGGTGATGGCATGTTTTGTTGATGACCTGTTCTCCAGGGAGACCTGAAAAGTGTTGATGATGGTAATTGATAGTACTCACATCATTTACAAGACCATACATTATTATCTGACATATCAGGGAGAGAACTGTACAGTAGAGATGGCTACTGTGTGTATGTGTCGAAACAATGCTTCGAAACAGCACAGATTCCGAGCGATTCGACACTCCCAGCTTGTTTGTTTCGATACAGTTACAGTTTCATCTGCCTCGCTGTTTTGCAGAGACACACTGTCTCATTGTCTCGCCTTCCGTGAGCCTTTGTAAAATTTGAATCAACCGTTTGGAACATTAGTATGGAATATCAAACATGTCATATTTTTCAGGGATGTGTTATGATGACTTGATTTTACAAGTGATATTATTTTTGCTGAGAAGTTATAGACACTGGAAATTGTGTCAGTGCTGCAGTTGTCAATGTTTTAGGCACTATGTTAAAGTTGAAAGTGTCCGTGTGTTCGTATAAATGTAATGGACACTTTATTAGCTCTGCTGATATCTGTGTTTTCGGTGTGGATTTGAATCATTGTCTACCAAAACTAGCTTACTCTAGTTTGATATCATGTGTTATTATTACTGTTATTATTATTGTTGTTTTTTATTATTTTCACATATACTGCAGCTATCATCATATCTACGTTTTATTTCATCATAATGAAGACCTGTGTAAAAATATTGAATTGTGGTCACACGAAATGCCATAGATTTTCACACATGACAGAAGCGCGCAAGTAAAAACAGTTCATGTATAGTAATGTATACAGTACTGTCTATTAGAGACTTCTTTCTCCCCGATGCTGGCAATTGTGCCGTTGTGTCGACACACTGTTTCGACACAGTTTAAATCAGTGAGCCGACTGTCTCGAAACAGCGAAGTGCGTCGATTTGCCCACCTCTACTGTACAGTATAAGATAACATTTATTAGTGAATTATACAATATAATGCCATCTTTTGAGAAATAAGGAAAGCTATACCAAACAAATTCATGGCACAAGACCAAAGGGTAGTCAAAGAGAAAACATTATATCGTCAGCATAGAAATGAGCTTGAAAATGCTGCAAATTGTAAACTGTAGAAGCTATGAAGAATATAGAAAGATAAAAATGGCTATGCGTCAAGAGGCCTTAAAGCACTATAAAGCTAAAGAAAAAGCAGAATATTAATGACTTCCTTGAAAGTCTGGTACAACTTGTTTTATTTGACTCATAAAGAACGAGAAGGCCAGTCAATGGGGATGATTTTCCCTAGCGGTTGTGATAGGAGGCTAGTTTTCCAGGGTCAGTATAAGGTTTTCACATGGTCCTAATTTTGTCAATCTTCCGTCAGTTTTTTTTCATCTATGTATCACATTATTATACTTTAAAGAAAAAAAGCTATATAAAAACTCAGAGCAATAGAAAATTCCTTCCCTCAGACATGGGAAAACCAACGCATCCCTTAAGAGTTAATGAAGCTACTAAATGTCCAAGTGTTATTTTTCTTCTGTGTTAGGTAATTTTGTATCCGGAAAAGTGTGAAGCATTCTTCTTACCTGAAGGGTTCTTCTTACCTGCTCAAGTTTCACTGGTTATGATATAGTTATTTATCTGAGGAAGGTGGTTGAAGTAACAAGAAGAGACATGGTCCGCAACCAGACAATACGTCAAGGCCTAAAAACCCAACCCCTGCAGACCCAAATAGAACAGTCCCAACTGAGATGGTTTCACCATGTCTGCAGAATGGGAGAAGATCGGCTACCACAGCAAGCATTGGAAACTAAGAGCCAGCGATCCAGACCTCCAGGATGACCCAAAGTCCGCTGGGAGGACAACATTAGACAATCTTTGAAGGACCGAGGACTAGAATGGAACCAATCCAGGAGGAAGACAGCCGATAGAATAGTATGGACCTCTCTCTTACAAACCTCTACACCTCATGGTAGAAGAGGAACGACTAAGTAAGTAAGTACGATATGGTTATTTCTAGACTTTATGTTCTTGCCATAATTTATTAAGCGATGATTATCTGTACTGTGTACTGCTTTTTCGTTCTTTGCCTTGATAGATGGTAATTTTATATCTGTACCTCATTTTCTTTCTTTATAGCTTCATCATCATCATCATTCCTTTTCGTTCCCTGTGGAACATAGGGCAGAAACAGTTGCTTTCCATCGATTTCTATTCTGGGCTGTCTTTTTCAGCTGTGCCCAAGTCATTCCAATTTCCCTAGCCTCCTCTTCAACAGTTCTTCTCCTTGGCCTCCCCACTCGTATTTTCCCCTGTGGGTTCCAGTCAAGGGCAATTCTGGCTGTGCTTGATTTTTCTCTTCTGAGTGTATGTCCGTTCCATTCCCACTTTCTTACCTTAATTTCTGTTTGTATTGGCTGTTGCCCGCATCTTTTCCTTAGCTCTATATTTGTTATTATATCTGGCCATCTTATACAGAGGCCATACATGCCACACTTAAAGGTTTACCCATAATCTGTACGGGGTGTTTGCGTTTTCAGATGTGTACGGGCCGTACACGGGTCTGTACGGGTTTTTTCGCCTAATTATTAAATATACATATAAATCTTGTGCCACTACACAATTTGCGTCATGAGATTCGGCGAGATTTTAAGCCAAGTGGATAAAAAAAAAAATAACCAATGAAAATCAAGCTGCCTATTTTTCAATTGCCGCGGGATGTGCGTGGCGTGTTCATTCACAATTTTTCGCTAAAGCTAGCGCGAGGTTACTGATTATTGAACGATTACGCAGCACTGAAATCTTTTTTGAGTCGAGCCTATTGTTTAGGATTAATTTCCAGTTTAGTATTGGTAAGTAATTCATTTTTAAAAAAATATTACAATAACATTATTTAGATGAAGTTAGATTTAACTGTCAGATAACTACACGCGGAGCATTCGGCGAACGTCATTCCGATATTACCAAATTCTGAAACTGAAAGAAAAAAAAACCACAATAGCGTGGAAAATTTACATCTTAAATCGATCAGAGAAAAGTTTATTTGGAGTTAGCCTACTTCTCTTCTTAGTTTTAATTTCGTTTCTTTAAAAAAACAATGTTATTTTGCCTTTGGTGGTCATCATTACGGTCATTCAATGATTTATAATTATTAAATAATTAATTAGCCTACTATCAATGTTTGATTGACACAAAAAATTTGTATGGGAAGGTCTATTTAAAACTACCAGTTGGGCTTTAACGGCTATTCCAATTTTTGAAGTTCGGTAGAAAATATACAGGCTAATATTACGCCAGCGCTAGTTTATATTTTCATTACCAGCTTTAGCAAAAAATTTATTAGATTTTAAATTTAAGATTCCTAACCCATAATGCTTATTACTGGTCTCTTTAGGCCTGTACTTTTATAAGGCACTATAGAAAACACAGCAACTGTTCTTCATTTCAACCATAAATTGTATTAATTTTTTTCCAAGATTCTATTTCATTATATAATATTAAAATTACAAATAATTATATTTTTCAAATTGATTATTAATATTTGTATTTACTTTTTCACATTAATATTTTTTTTTTCTGTCTAGCAGGAAATATTGCATCCATCTAACAGCATGGCTGAGCCTAACTTTAAAAAAAGGAGGTTAGAAGAAGATCAACGTCGTGGGAAGTTTCAATCTGACTGGACAACTACATTCCCTGGGATTATTGAGACATCCAAATTAGGCTCTTCACATGCATACTGTAGAATATGCAATAGAGATATTAAAGTGATGGCATTTGGCTTACACGATGTGAGGGAGCATTTCAAAACAAAACTGCATGAAAGGAACTATCAGCTGAAGAACGGAAGTTCTATCAAGGCCTTCTTTACTCAGCCTCAACAAGAAGATGATAAAATAACGAGGGCTGAAGTTTTATTTGCAAATTTTATTGCTCAACACAACATAGCTGCTTCTATAGCTGACCATTTTTCAGACTTATCAGCTGAGATGTTTCGGACAGTGCTATTGCCAAACGTTTCAAATGCAAGCGAACCAAAACAACAGCCATTATTAAAAACTGCTTGGCTCCATCTGCAACGGAGCCAGTCATCAAATTATGCAGGAAGACACCTTTCTCCTTGATGATCGATGAGTCAAATGATAGAAAAACTGACAAGCATTTAGCTATAATGGTGAGGGTATTTGAAGATGGCATAGGACCTAGAACCAGGTTGCTGGGCATGCCGGTCGGTACTGGTGGAACCAGTGAAGCTATTTTCAGTGATATTGATGCTGTGTTCAGCGACTTACAAATCCCATGGATTAACTGTATAGGTTTTGCAAGTGACAACTGCAATGTAATGGTTGGCAAATCAAACTCTGTACTAACGCGAATCAAGAGCAAGAACCCTGATGTGTTTAGTATAGGGTGTATTTGCCACCTTGCAAATCTTTGTGCCAAGGAGGGTATAAAGCAGCTGACTATTCCTGTTGATGACCTTTTGATAGATATCTTCTATCATTTTGAGCATAGCTCAAAACGGAAAAAATCATACAGAGAGTTTCAACTGTTTACAGGAGTGGATGCACTAGACATACTAAAGCACTGCCAGACTCGCTGGCTTTCTTTGCAGAAAGTAGTGGACAGAATTTTAAATCAATATTCTGCTCTATCTTCATACTTCGAGAGCCACGACGATATGGAAAAACCATGCTGTGTCAAAAACATTCATCAGTTACTAAAATCACCACTGACCCAGATGACTCTACGTTTTCTCCAATTTGTGCTACCTCTGTTGACTGAATTTAACAAATTGTTTCAGACAGATGAGTCCCAAATAGGTGGTATGATGGATGAAATGGATCGTCTGCTACGAAAATTTATTGTCAAATTTGTAGAGATGAAATATGTAAAAGAGGTGAAAGATATAAGATTGTTAAAGTATGCTGAACGTGATCTACAGCATGATGACCATACACTTGCTGTTGGTCTGTCCAACAGAACATTACTGGAAGAGTTAGATATAAGTTCTCAAGTGAGAAATTCATTTTTCAGAGATGTGAGGAACTTTTATGTTGCTGTTGTGAAAAAGATATTGGATAAATTTCCATTTGAGAATGAAGTCCTTAAGGATATCAAAATTCTTGATCCAGCCTTTAAAGACACAGTTCAATATACAGCAATCTGTAAGCTGGCCAACACTTTTGCACCACATTTAGACCAAGAGGTGTTAAAGGATGAATTTGAAGATTATTGTTTGCTGCCTGATGAATGTATTTCAAGATTTGACGCTGGACAAAAAAGAAGCTTTTCTAGGTACTGGCTTGACATAATCAACCTGAAAACTAGCACTGGTCGTACACGATTTCCCAGTCTGGCAGTCATAGTGAAACGCTTATTGACATTGCCTCACAGCAATGCTGACTGTGAGAGGTCTTTCTCTATGATGAAAAAGATTCACACGGACTGCAGAAATAGACTAAATGATGATACAGTCACAGCATTTCTACAATGCAAAATAAATTCTAACTCTTGTTGTTTAGGTTTTAAAGCAAGTGAAGACATGCTTAAAAAGGCAAAGGCCGCATGTCACTATGATGGTGCAGAACCATCTAATTGAATATACTTTTACATGAATAAACTCTTTTGTTACGTTTTTCAGTCTTTGTACAGGTTTTGCGGGTCTTTGTACAGGTTTTGCGGGTCTTTGTACAGGTTTTTTTAATTTTTTGTACAGGTTTTTCATCTCTGAGGTGTGGCATGTATGCAGAGGATCCACTGGAGACATCTATTTGCAAATGTCTGTAGCTTGGAGGTGATACTCTTTGAGACATGCCATGTCTCTGAGCCATACAGCAAGACTGACTTCACATTTGAGTTAAAGATTCTTATTTTGTTCTCTCTGGATATAGCTGAGGAGTTCCATATTGGTCGAAGGACATTAAACGTGCATCTGGCTTTATTTATCTTTGAGCAGACATCACCAGCTGCTCCCCCTCCTTTGTCAATGTTACTCCCCAGATATGTAAAGGTTTATACTTCTTCAATGACTTGATCATTGATCTTCATCGAGTCTATCTGCCTATTATTTATTCTCATTTCCTTTGTTTTATTTACATTTATATGTAGTCCCATCTTTGCTGCTTCTGTTACTAATCTATTTGTTTTCTCCAGCAATTCTTTCTGTCTTTGTGATAGATGGCACAAATCATCTGCAAAGTCTAGATCCTCCAGTTGTTTGTTAAATGTCCACTGTATTCCAGTTTTCTCTCCCTCTGTTGTCTGTCTCATAACCCATTCTATGACCATGAGAAAAATTGTTGGTGATAGCAGACATCTCTGTCTGACCCCACTGTGTACTGTGAAGGGCTCTGATAGTTTTCATTTGTGTACTACTTTGCATGAGACCTCCTGGTAGAAATCTTGGACGATTTTAATAAATTTCTCTGCGATTCCATAATGTCTCAGGATTTTTTATATCACAGTACGGTCTATACTGTCGAAAGCTTTTTCGAAGTCCACAAAATTGATATACAAGGGGGTCTGCCACTCATTTGATTGTTCTTTGATGATTTTAAGTGTTGCTATCTGGTCTGTGCATGATCTTCCCGCACGAAATCCTGCCTGTTCCTCTCTGAGTTTGTCATCCACCGCCTTCTTAATAAGGTCAAATAAAACTCTGGTCAAAATCTTTCCAGCCACTGCCAGCAGTGTTATACCCCACCAGTTGCTACATACAGTCAAGTTTCCTTTCTTTGGCAGCTTGATAATGTGGCCTTCCTTCCAGCTCTCTTTTTCCCAGATTTTCTTGAAGAGTTGGTGTAGCAACTCTGTAGTGTATGGTATATCTGCCTTCAGGGCTTCTGGTGGTATTTCATCTGGTCCTGCGGCCTTCCCATTTTTCAGCTGTTTTATTGCCCGAGAGATCTCTTGTTTAGTGGGTGGTTCATATTGCACTTGACTAAGCATTTGCAATGAAGAGAAACAAAGGGTCAGATGGGCTGAATATTTTAAGGAAATCCTAAACTGAATCCAACCAATACAGCAACCCATCATTCTTTGTAGCTTGGCAGATGAAAATTTATAACTATTTAAATACCTGTATATTTTTTCCATTTTAGGTTTGGTGAAGATAATAATTGATCTTTGTTGTTTATGTGTTAATCTTCTTCTTCTGCTTCAAGTACCATGCCTGATGTTTTAGGAGATCATGTCTCTCTACAACTTCCTGTCTTCAGTACTATTGATCAGTTCTGTTGTTGACTTTTTTAATGCCATGATGTCCAGAATCTTCTCTCTTTGTCGTCTTCTATCTCTTTTTTCTTCTATCTTTCCTGCACACACATGCTCCCTGCTACACTGGGCAGTTTTGGCCAATAAAAATAACATGGGTTAACGCTGGGACATTTGTGTACAGGGTTTCCAGGGTAAACAAGGAACTGTGGGTCTAGGCAGTTGACCTAGAGGATGCTTACAAAAGTGTGGACTCTGCAACCTTCATGGACTGTGTAATGGCATGTGGTGTAAACCCTTGGCTAACAAAGAGTATAGCAGCTGCCTTAACAGAGAGATTAGTTGCATTTCGCTTGGGAACATGGACATCAGAACCACTGCACATTTGCCCAGGATTACCCCAGGGTTCTCCATTATCACCAGTGCTGTTTAACATCTATACAGCAAAAATAGCTGCAATTCAATCAACAGGTTTGGGATGAACAGTAACTTTTACCGATTACTTGCTCATTTACAGGACTGGCTCACATAGACAAAAAATGGTTAAAAGCATTCATGAGACTCTTCAGGCAGTTTCTAAATGGTGTAAGGAAACCAGCTTCAAGGTCAATGCTAACAAAGCCTGTGTGCTGTTGTGCTCCTTGAATAACTCCATCTTGAAAGCAGATCTTCCATATATTACTCTCAGTGTACAGAAAATTGAAAGGCAGCCATAAAAACAATGGCTGCAGCGCACCTTTAGCAGAGATTACTGTTTCTCCTGTATCATCAGCTGGTCATGTCTGTAACTGAGTATTGCCTGAGAATACTCACACTATCAATATCACAATTTGAATGACTGGACTACTTACTTAGTCGTTCCTCTTCTACAGTGAGATGTAGAGGTTTGAAAGAGAGAGCGCCATACTATCCTGTCGGATGTCTTCCTCCTGTCAACCTCAGTCCCTATTCATACAATCGTAAACTTTTCGAATACTTTATGAGTTCTGATTATCTGCCCCCCTAATGTGATTATTTTTCCGAACAAATGGTATAATATCGAGTGTAGGTTTAATGATGATGTTAGTGCTTTTCAACATATTTTGTTTCATGGTAATACTTAGTTTGTACTTTTCAACATATTCTATTTCATGTTTATAATTAGAATACTGTGAATGTGAGTATGCTATTATTTTACCTTTACAATGTTGAATTCCTTGAATTGATGGGTAAAATATATGTGAGAATAAATGAAATCAGTATAAAAGACGAGTCTTAGGGCCTCAGACGGGCCTGTGAGCCCAATTCTCAACCTTTGAAAATAAAGTTTCGTTCGTTTGTTCACTCATTCGCTCGTTCCATTCTACTCCTCAGTCCTTCAGAGATTTGAATGACTAGATAGCATTCAAAATGAAGGTATGCGTATAGTCTTGGGCTGTACACTAGATACCTCAATTGTGATGATGCGGCATGAGCTTGGATTGCTGTCAATTAGATCCAGATATACGATGGCCCAGGCAAAAGCTTATATGTGAGTAACCACAGACAAAAGGCATCCCCTGCATGGGAACATAGCTGACATCAAAGAAGCAAGAATAAAGAGGGGGATGTTATGGATGGTGCAGTCAGAGGCAGCTATTAGACAGGTGACCCCAATTGAAAATATATTCAAGTGAGAAGAGAGGAGTAAGTCAGTTGCGAACTGGATGAACTTCCAGCAAGTCATCATCAGCCTTGGTTGAGAGTGCAAGACTTGGACCAATGGGAGGGCAGAGCTGGAAATTGATCAGCTGATAAATGATCATGCTGGAGATGATGATGCCATTGTGTACACTGATGGGTCTGTAATCCATGGGGAGAAATCAGGGTGGAGCTTCTCTGCTAGAGTAAAGGGCTCTGAACATAGCAGTGCTTCCATGATAACAACCTCCAGCATGAGAATGGAAGTAGAGGCAGCTACTGCAGCCTTAAGGTGGTTGACTGAAACTTCATTAACAAGGGCAGTTATTGTATCAGACTCACAATCCATGCTTCAGAGGGTCCAAAGTGGATGATTCTGGTATGAATGGAAAACCTCCATTGAAGCCTCAAATCTTCAGGAACTGGTGTGGATCTACTGTCCTGGTTGTGCAAGGGTATGTGGCAATGTAAGAGCTGACAGACTAGCTTCAAGAGCACCCATAGAAGGTGCATTGGATATGGATAAGGGAGAGATACTGTGGCCAATTAATGATCGTCTATTAGAGAATGATACTGCAATTGATGAATTATCAGAGTAAAGATTGCTTTAATTAGGCATCAAACGTAAGACTAACAGGAATGGATGAATGAGAGGATGCATCTGGCATGCATACAACCAGCATGCAATAGGAACAATTAGCATTTATACCATTTGACATTTGCTGAGGAAGACTGAGCACCTGTGTGTTTGCCCAGATCAGTGACATCCATTCTGATCACCAATAACAATATCAATCTTTTCTGTTGCTACAATATGCTACACCTTCCTTCTTCTCATAACATGCCCACAGAAAGTGGATTGCTTCCTTCTGACCTGAGGAATAAGCTTCCTTTGTGCATTTGGCCTCTGTCAGGACATCCTCATTATTTGGCCTCTGTCAGGACATCCACATTACCTTGCCTCTGTCAGGACATCCACATTACTTGGCCTCTGTCAGGACATCCATATTACTTGGCCTCTGTCAGGACATCTACATTACTTGGCCTCTGTCAGGACATCCTCATTACTTGGCCTCTTTCAGGACATCCTCATTACTTGGCCTCTTTCAGGACATCCTCAGTACTTGGCCTCTTTCAGGGCATCCTCATTACTTGACCTTTTTTAGGACATCCACATTACTTGGCCTCTGTCAGGACATCCTCATTACTTGGCCTCTTTCAGGACATCCTCAGTACTTGGCCTCTTTCATGACATCCTCATTACTTGGCCTCTTTCAGGTCATCCTCATTACTTGGCCTCTTTCAGGACATCCTCATTACTTGGCCTCTTTCAGGACATCCTCATTACTTGGCCTCTTTCAGGACATCCTCATTACTTGGCCTCTTTCAGGACATCCTCATTACTTGGCCTCTTTCAGGACATCCACATTACTTGGCCTCTGTCAGGACATCCTCATTACTTGGCCTATTTCAGGACATCCTCATTACACATTTTACTGTCCATTGTAGTTATAACATACCAGTTCTAATTAGTGATTTTGTCATTCACCACTTTCAAAGATTCAGGCCTTCTGGCTCACTTAACATTAGAGACGATTTTAACCGTACCATCATATATTTTATTGCTAAAGATTGATAATCTCAGATCTGCATATCTTACTGTGAACATTGTTTACTTTAGTCCATTCTCTTACAAGTCACTGGCTAAGAGTTGTCCTTGTTTTTCTTCAGTTCCTCTCCTGTCACCTTTAGGAAGAATTCATGTAACACTTCTTCTATGATCAAATGTTCAGAATATTAAGTTTTCCATCCTTCTTGAGTAATGTTTGTTTTTCAGACTAACAATCGATGGACAAAAGTAGCAACTACTAGTCAATCCCTCATCATTTCTGGTGCCCCATTAACCAGACATTACTGGACATGTCATTATTTTTTGTTTTGCAAGCATTTATTTACCTTACTAGCTGAAGACATTTGTTGCATGAAAAGAAATGAGTTTAAAAGTCTTAGAGTGAGGAAACTGGATAGAATATTCTAGAAGGCCACACAGATGCAGAAACAGTAAATAAATCACCAGTAGATGTCTGTACCTCTACGCGCCTCCAACAGTAGAAGATCTAGTTTCAGGGGACGGGGAAGACCAAGAGACAAACAGATAGACAACATCACAGAAATTCTACAACAGCAGCCAATGAGACACACTTGGCTCAAGAGCATAAACTTCAGCTCCCACAACACTTCATTGCAACAGTGGACCCTAAACATAAACAAAAATATATAGTAGATTTCTCCCTGTCAAGAGTTAAACTCTTGACTTCTTGACCTTTTTGTTGACAGGAGCACTTGGGTCATGGCTTTCAAATTTTCAGGTTATTAACCTTCAAATGGTATTGCAGCTGATGTGATAGTGTTTAATTATAAGTTATTACAGGTTTATAACCTTTTATCCGAACACTCGAAAACCGAAATATTCAAAAAATCTAAACTGTCTTTGGGCTACTTTTAAATCACACATTTGGCGATTTTGGGCAACGTTTGGCAATTTTTTGAATGCAGAATTGGGCTATTTTTTGGACAATTTACGCGACATTTCAAAAGTGAAAGAATCCAGTTTGCGAAACAAAACTCCCTGAAGATTCATATAAAGGGTTAGAGACCTATATATTGACATCATTAAAAAGTAAGTTGAAAAACAATTGTTTAAATAGAAATAAGTTGATATTGTTCGGGAAGTTATAATTTTAATTTCAGTTGGTGAGGTTTAAAGAATGGGGGGGGGGGGGGGGGGGGGGGGGGGCCTTAAGAATGTTCTTGTATCATGAGAGAAGGTTGCCATAATATATCCTTATGAAATAACAAAGCTGATAACAAACGGAGATTGTTTTTCTAAAGCACAGTACCACAGGCACATCTAATTATGAAGAGTGTAAGAAAAGAAGATTGGTCAAAGAAATCTTAGGCAAGAATTTTCAATTTGATTTATTGTCGAGACATATCATTATGTCCAGAATATCTCGTAATTAGAATGTAAACGTTTTATTTATTAAAGAATTTAGCCTGGTGAAATCCAACACCTGGCAGAAAAACTTCTTGAGGTCCAGGAAAGACATTTTAACTAGATTCCAAGATGAACTTTATTATGGACAACGAACTTACTGGTAATCACATGTTTAGACAGAAACCTTCACATATGGGCAGTCTGTGTGTTTTTATCTGTTTCAGTCCACTGAAGCCCAATGTTCATTTTCATATGCCACCTGAGACACTGAAGTAGCAGAGTTTTTATGTACAGTTGAGGAATGAAACAAAGAAACCCTCTAGTTAATAAGAAAACGCCAACAAAGGACATTCAGGTCTTCCCTTTAATGAATATCATTGTTCCTGTGTTTTTTTTTTTTTAAATTGGTTTATGAGTTATTTGATTGTTAAACCTATTTATATACATTGAACGAACATAGCACATTGATACAATTTAGACAAACTTCTTGCACATAAACTTTATAAAATTCTGAAAGTAAAATCTACAACAATTTGCAAAGTGGAACTGCTTTAACAGCCCAATGACATGAGCCATACCAGAGTAGAGATACTTCCTTTGCAGCAAATCACTGAGACAGCGGTGTTTACAATTTTTTTTATATGTGCGTATGTTTGCTTTAAGAATTCTCCTCCACTCTTGAAATCCTCTTACATAGCTGCGACTTAAGTGAGTATATTTTCATTCGTCTTTTACTCAACTACAGTGATGTCTTTCTTACAGGCTATTTTGATGATGATGATGTTGAGTATGGTGGTAAGGCTTGGTGTTGTAAAGCTGTTGTTATTCATACATATTGTAACAGTCTCCTGCTAATCAGCTTTTAACATCATCTTCAGCTCATGAATTGCAGTTTTAAAAAAAGTGCCCATTTTACTCATTGTAAAGTGTCTGTAACAAACAATGAACTAATCCTACCAGCTTTTTTGGAAAATACAGAAAAGGTGTGCATTGCACTGTGAATATGTAAATTGAACACAGATTAAAAAAGCACGCAGGTCTTGCAATCTTGTCATGGTGCATTTCCGGAAAATATGGAAAGGAGCACATTGCATTATAAAAGCTGAATTACGGCTATATATGTATATACCCGCAAAAAGAGCACTTACAATTTTGTCATGGTGAATTGACCATTAACCAAAAATCTGGATAAGTTTGACTACAAAGATCCAATGAAATTGAAATGGAGTAGAAAGAAATAAAATGACCACATGAGAATTAGTGCCATCATCAGGACATGCAGCAAACACAGCAGGACATAATTATTTCTGACCATGTTTTGACGGGTTACTTGCTTGTCCTAATATAGTGTCATGTAGAATTCTAATGTCAGTCCATGTATTGAAGGGTTACTTGCTTGTCCTAATATAGTGTCATGTAGAATTCTAATGTCAGTCCATGTATCATCATATGTCAACAAATTAACAGTTATAGCTGTTCAGGAAATACTAATCATATAGAGTAATCATCAAATATTGTAGAAGTAGTCAAGTATATCAGCAGTTAATGACAGGGGAGGGATTGGTCACTCATCCTTCCCCTTGTTGCTCTGTACAAAGCATGAAACCACCACTGCATTAATGTCCCCAGGAAACCTTCACTAAACCAGTCATGTGATGTAGTAGTGGCCACTGAGTGAGTTAACTTTTTTGCAGATGACCAAAGTCATACAAATGCACTTAATTTAACCAATGGAAGATACAACATGAAGATCAGTCCTTCAAAGACAGAAACTATGAATGTCAGCAGATGTCAAGGCCCACTTAACATACATGTCAACAACATCAAATTTAAACAGGTTCCAGAGTTCTAAGTTGTCATTCTTGTACCCTGTATGGTTCTGATTGGTGGTTTTATTTTTTTCAGAATATTCAGGACGTCGTCATCTGATCTACTTTTAGTTAGCCCTCTTCTTGGTTTCTTTGAGAATTTCTGCTTTGTCTTTAATTTGATGGCGGTAGTTTAAAATCTCTTGAGGTTGATTCTAAGTCAGCAATCAGCAGTTTTGATTTTTTCTATATTGTTTAAGGTGAGTATTATTATTTAACCTCTACACCTCACGGTAGAAGGAGAACGACTAAGTAAGTAAGAGTATTATTTCTTTGTCATATTTTGTAAGTGTTATACTTTTTCTGCTTCTATTTCCATGTAAATCCTGGGGGTCTGTGAGGAAAGAATAAGACTCACTTCTCCCTCTGGTGTTTCCTAAAAGATGACTGCTGTGAGGTTGTAGGCTGACAGCCTCATCATGTCAAATAAAATGCTACAAGAGCCACTGCTGCAAGAGCATGAGGTTTTTAAATGTAGGTTTCCTGCAAGGAGCTAGCTACATTAGTAACTCCATGCTCCACAGGGAGTGACAAGGAAAATGAGGATACTACTTCTGTCTACTATTCCTTCTTGGATGTTAATTATTCTATCAGTGGCTTTTGTGCACCTCGGAAATCAGTGGCTGTTGTGCATCTTGGAAATCAGTGGCTGTAATACATCAGCTAATTGTTACATAATATATAGCCATAATTCACAATTAAGTAGAAGTATAATTGTTTCATAATCTTAGTTCTGAGCTTTGTCTTTAAAAAATCTCCATCAATTAAAAAAAAAAATATAAGGTATTCTGCCATCTGATTTATGTGTAATTATTCATCACCTTTCACAAAGTGGAAGAACAAAGGCTAATCTTTACCTTTAGTGTCGTCGAGTATGTATAATATGTGTATTGAGTTTGGGTTAGGGTTAACCCTAAACCTAACCCCAACTGTAACTCTAAATAGTACGAAAATACACATATTATACATACTGGACGGCACTAAAGGTAAAGATTACTGGACAAAGTGACAAATGTTGAGGTGCTGTCACATGCTGGCTTACAAAGCATGTATACACTGCTTAGACAGCACAGACTGTGCCATCTGTTCAGAAGAGGAACTGCCTTGTAAAGCTACCAGCTGGTTTGTTTGTGTTGAACATGTGCCCTATCCAGTGCCAGGATCATCTGCTCACCTCTTGTTCCACTATTGTTTGTTCTGTCTGCTCACCTCTTGTTCCACTATTGTTTGTTCTGTCAATCAGTTTCACAGGAGTCAGCTTATCATGGTATCTAAGTCCTTTTATTGATGTATTGTCATTCTTAACTCAAATAGCAGAGTTAATTCATCTGTGTTTGTAAAAGTAGTTTATTTTCTTTATCCTGTGTCTTTGTAAAAGTTGTTTCCCCTCGGTCTTTCCCTTGACTTCTGTAAATAAACCTTGCAAGCAACGGTTACAGCCTTATATTCCACAGTGAACAAAGAAGACGGATGATTATTATGATATTATACTCGATAAACATTGTGTTACTTTATAAAAAATATAATTTGTTTTTCTTTGTCCATCATAAATGTTTTTGTCAAAAAATATTTGTTGCACTCAGTAAGGATGTGTTTGTCTTTTTTTTCTTCATATGTGCAATGTTGTCTCTGTTAATATTGTATTTTATTTGACTACATGAATAGTGGTTCATCTATTCTGTTGTAATCATTCCTCTTTGTTCACTGTGTAGCAGAAGGATGGGACTGTTACCTGCCATTGATTTCTCTACTGCCCCACACAGTTCCCTAGAGTCTGATGAAACAGAGTAGGACTACTGCTCAGGCAACTAATATGAGGTTCTACATGGGGCTGGGAGGTTCTACATGGGGCCTGGCAACCTCAACATGAAAACAGATTACTACAGAAACCACTGCTGCAAGAGTTAGTGAATGCTTGATGCAGGCTTCCTGCAAAGGGGACCAGCTGCAGTGGTGGCTCCGTGCTTCATAAAGAGCTAAAAGGACAGTGGTGATGATGATTTATTTCTACATTAGACCATCTTCTTGACCTTTGCCCTGCAAGGGTAATGATTTTGGCTTCCTGTTCTACAATTCTTCTGCTGTCATTTCTATGACCTCAGCGCTCCTGATCTGAATTATCTTTAGCACAAGAATGACCTTAACTAACACTTTGATTCGTCAGTGAAATAATTGTTGTATTTGTTTGTTATTGGCGCTCGCTGGTCATTTTGATGTTTGTCTTTGTTGGTCATGGTAGAAGGCTTCTTTGTTGTAGTTGATAGAATTATTTTAGTCTTTACTTGTAATATTTAAAGTGTGATGCTACTAGATTTTATAGTTCTGTTGTACAGTTTTCATTAATATATAATTAACAAACAAAAATGGTATGGAATCAGTTTTACAATGGATGGTACACAAGAAACATGGGACGTTTCAGGGTTCATCCTGCATCAGCATATTTTTTATTTATTTAAAGTTTTAATTAACTGTCTTGTATAGCTATATCTGGGATTGAAGCACAACCATCCTTTTTTGTTTTTATTTTGTTTCGTACATAATATTAGCTTTATGTATTACTCATTTGATGTTTTTATGCATAATTTACTGTAAGGGAGGCTTTGTTGCATGAATACAATATGTAAATAACGCACGTATAATTAGTATGGTTGCAAACACTCATAATAAATAAAGAAGTAGGGAAAAACAAGACAACAGAAAAACAGCAGAAGTGATAGGCTTACCTGGGGACATTGTGACACAACATGCATGGGATGTGACATCTAGGGGTAATTTGGAGTTTTCGTGGGTGGTAAAAGATCAATAGTAAAAATTCTAGCTAGTATATAGAATTAGATTCTGTAGTCTTACCCAGTTTTATAAATGAAACAATCTGAGCTTATTTTTTGTCAGTATAAGAACTAGTTCCTGTAGGCCGAGGTAACAGTGATGCTCCAAGCTTTGTGACTCAGCGTATTGGTTTAACCTCTACACCTCACGGTAGAAAGGGGAACGACTAAGTAAGTAAGGTAAGTATAGGTTAAACCCAGTTGGCCAACCACTGCATTAATGGATTTGTGCCATTCATGCATTCCAATTTCCTGTTGCACTCCTTAATGGAGCCAATATTGCAACTGGTCCATGTTGCATGGAAGCCTGTTTCAAGCATTCATATGTTCTTATAGTAGTTGGTATTCTATGGCAAATTTTGTTTTATGTGATGAGATTTGCGAGACCAATGTTGGCTACAATCCATCATATTAGTACCCTTAGTATTTGTAGCATGCCCTGTGGGTTCACTGGTCCTATTTAATTCTTCGGTATCTCCTGAGAGATCCATACCGGAAAACTCTAAATAATGGATGTGTTTTCAGTTAATTACATGGACCCAATCTCTTCACTAGTCCTTGGTTAAACAACATTCATGACTGAGTCTTTCTGTTTCCAGAAAACTATGATGGCAGTCAGGTCGGTCCTACTACGGGGAGGAAAGATGGACTATGAGGACGAACAGGTCTGGGGTCAAAATATCTAGAGGAAAATTCCCTCGACCATGATTCGCTACGCCTGGTGCGGAGAATTTCAAGACGCCCGTGCCATTATCCCACAATGGAGCAGGGAAGCATATACAGTAACATGTCGGTCCATTGCACACGAAGAGAAAGTCATTTGATGCACTTGTGAGTAGACAAGATGCATCAATCCTATAAGCAGAGGCGGAAGGTCATGCTGTGTTCAGTGTTGTGGGAGTGAGTACTATGTCCAGTAAACAGATGCCCACGCTAGGGGTGGGTAGTTACCTTGGTTTCAGTCTGAGATGAGTAGTGCTTCAGAAGATTTGTTGTCGAAGTATTTGTTTAAAGATTATAAGTAGGAAAAGGTGGGTCTGCAAGCTCATAGACCTTTAGACACTAGTGTTCATCAGAGGTGGAAGATAGTGTTGAGCTAATAAGTTAGTTACCTAGATGGTGCGACATAGGTTGGTCCCGTCAGTGATCTCGATTCTCTCATCTTTCCAGACTACCAACTCATGTATATTTCTGGTGACGACAACTCTTTCTACTCAATCTCTTAAAGAAACGTAGTAGAAACAAGTCTACAAGGCGGGGATGACTGATGTTTTCTGAACAGAATAAATACAATCTACTAAGTCAAACACAGACTGATTTTGAAGTTAACACAGAATTACTTTAATTACAGTACATACCTGTCAACCTCCTGAGGACAAAAAATTCTGTACGCTGGAGAACCCAAAAAAAAATCCTTACAAACACCCAAAAAATCCTTTACGCAAAAAATAGATATTAATAAGATTATACGCAATACAGTGTTACAAAATGAGAAAATACCTAACCAAATCTAATAGCATATTGAATTATTGTGACTTATAAAACTGCTAATCGTCTCAATCTGTTCTTTACGTAAGAAAAACTTAATGAATCATGAGTATAACAACTAGTTAGCTTTTGATGTACAGATGTTTTTGGAGTATTATAATCAACACATGCACTTTTAGCAATCTTGCAGACCTAGCATTGTGAATTTCCTTAAAGATTGCACAGCATGTATCAATGTTAATCAAACAACTGTAAAAATAGCATTAAGTGTGTCCGCATTCACCATAAACCTCCTGCAAATAAAACTTCAGCCATATAAACCACCCACATCCTGCCTTTGGCTGAGCAAAAAAGGTCTATAGATGCTCCTTCTGCATTTGCAAACATTTTTCATGCAATTTAAGATTTAAAATGTACTTTCAGATCAAATAATCCTGAAGCTCACTACTAAATATCTTTGCTGCATAATCTAACAAAAAAGCATGGGTTGATCTAACTTGGATGCATCAATACGATGCCAGGGAAAGAGTTATAACCCATTCGACTTGAAACTTACCATGACAGCAAGCTTTGTTTTTCTTGAATTAGGCTCAGCCAACATTCATGTATGAAATATTTCTAACTAATACTATTTGTAGACGAAGAGTAGAATACAAAAATACAACGAAACAAAGCAAATGGCTATCACCAGAATAAAAAAAAAAAAATAAAGAATAAAGTAAACAATAATATGTATAGATTAACCGAATATTCAAATCGATATAGAGAAGAAAAACCGAACGTACCACACCAAAAATGTAACGAAAATTATATATTTACCGTGAGGGGGGATAGCCTAGACCTGTGATACATCACCATTGCCACTTTATTAAAAAATAAAGCAGCGAATCTCGAGAGCATGGCATAAAGAGAAAGGCCTAACTCAAAGCAAACAAACTTTTTTTTATATTCTAGTTATGTAGTGGCCTACACAGAATATAATGACAATTTTTAATCGGAATACAATGAGAGGGCAAGATATAGGCCTAACTGAAAGATAAAGGCAGCGAGCGATAAATTGCAACAAAGCAAAACAACAGCAATATTTAACCAAGTTATAAGTACTTAGCTTTTTTTAAACAAAATGGCGTCGAATTGTGGGTGGCAAGCAAGCGACGTCGTTAATAACAGTAACTTTAAAAATACGTCAATGTCACGCCGAAAACCGGAAGATGCGATGTGGCAGAATTCAAAGTGTAATTTGCCGAATTCATAAGGGTAAAAAAAAAGGATATTAGAAGTGATTGCGGGAGAGATCCTCAGATTAAAAAACGAATGCCAAGATTTCCGGAATTAGGGGAAATATAAAAAAAATAGGTTTAAAAAAAATCCAGGGCTAGAAGAATAATTTCCCTGATTTAAATTTTAAAACAACTTGGGTTAGAAAATATTTTTAGAATTAAAAAAAAAAAGAAACAATTTTTATTTTTTTTGGTAAGGGAGAGAAAAATCTGTACAACGAGTCTGTTAAGGCCGAACACTGCGTAAAAGTATCATAAAATCCTTACAATGTACGAAAAATTCGTACAAGATGACAGTTATACAGTAGAAAACCATAGCACTTCAATGTGTATCCGACGAATTAGAAAAGCTCAAATACTAGAGATTTAAAAAACAAGTTATGATATTACTTCATTTAGCAGATGTTTAAAACTACTGTCAGTGTCTTGAATGTTGTCAGCCTCATTATAAAAAAATGCCTATTTTTCCTCACTGACGGAAGAGTTAATTCTGTAAGGCTATTTCTGTGAATAGTGAATGTCCTGAACTTGTCAGCCCATGATGGTTAGGTCCTCAAGTTATCAGCTTGCTCTGGACTTCTATCCTGTTGACTCCCCTCAGACAACACCAGTAGCAATTACCACTGAAAATGGGCATTCAAAGTATTTTCCTACATGTACTTACCCAATCGACCTAGCCCCCCCCGGCTTTTATATTAGTTAACTCATGATCGTTTGCCAGTTCAGCTCAAGGTGATGTTGATGAGCTTCCCAATGACGAGTATTACTACTTAAGGTGTGTAGACTGCTCAGGGTTGTCTGACTCTGTGACACCGCTGAGGTTTTTTGATAGTAAATGCACTAGGACAACCTAGTAATGCATTGAGCAATTAGGACGGTTTTCCTCCAACAAATGTGACCTATGAAATCGCACATCTCCAGTAGATCAGCTGCACGTGTCTTGGTTTAATACAGCATATAAGGTAAAGGATTTCTGTCACATAGCAGAACTGCTACGAGGGAAATGAAATATTAGAGTACTTTTAATCTTCTGTTTTATGGCCAGATAAATTTAACGTGAGGTGGCCACTCTGTACTTTTCGTCATCGAAAATGGTGCAAAAAATAATAAATTTACCAGTTTAACCGAAAAATGTCAGTCTTTTACCCTGAAAGGGAACTTGATACATTTGGCCCTCAATAACGTGGACATAATTCCTTTCTAGCTGAAAGTACTGCACACTGGTCGGGTCATTTCATGGAGGGTAGAACCATTGTAATACCAGCAAATGATACACATCTGCACTATGTGCTGTCCCAGTTCATGACTGCACTTCATACTTCTAATCTTCTCTTGTCAATAAAGAAATATGCCGACCCGACAAAGACGTTCAGTGGCCTGTACGCCCTAGTGGAGTTTGGTAGGCAGCAACAATCATTGATCTCCACTTTGAACTCATGTCGGTGAACCATCCTTCGAATCAGTACCCAACTCTGGTACATTCATTTGCATCTCAGCCTCCACAGTCCTCCGCCAGGTTTGAAAAATGGTCGCCTCTCTTCGTTTTCAAACTTCCGGTGTCCAATAGCAAAGCTGTTTCATGTAAAATGGCATTGGTGGTTCTCTTCTGAGGACATGGCCAACCCAGCTCCAGCGTCTGCCAGCTATGATGGTGTGCATGTCCTCTTGCTTGCTACGAGTATAGCAGATAAATGGTTAGTGTATGGTATTCGGCCAAAGATTCGGTGAATTTCTGTACATTAGGGCAACCGCCAAAGTGAAAAGATTCTTCAAACTTCTGACATCTCCAAACTACTCATGTAACTCAACCAATCAATCTGTTACCATAGAGTGAGCACAGAAAGCACACAGCTCTGACTAAAAACTAGATTTTGTGCATAAATGCTGTATTGGGAGACACCAATGTTGACCGTAGCCACTGGAAGAAGGCTTGGACTCTAGCACCTTATTCATGGATCTGATGTTTAAGTCCTGTTGCCAATGGCCCAGCCGTGACTGTAGCCACTGTAACATAGTTGACTTCCATAGGTACTGTGAAGTATCAAAAGTCTGTATCCACGTTTGAACTGAGTATGAGACCTTACTGCACTATGGGCTCAGGGTTTGCTCCATTTAGCATCATACCTCAGAACTTCTTATAAATTGAATTTCAAAAGCCCACCTGATGGCTAAACACTATAAGTTCTATCCGTTTTTTTCCACTGAATGTGTTGGATGTAGACCACTGTGAACTAGTAGTGACAATGTCATCTGCATAATCCAGATCTTCCCCAAAAATGTAAAAATGTTGTCCAATCTGCATTCCTCTTGGACTGCCAGAAATGAAGTTAAAGTCGGGGGCCGACCAAAATTCACCCAGTCTATGACCTGTAAAGAACATGGAGATTGAGTTGATAAGGTCATGATCAGAGCGGAGGACACCTGACTTCACCTCAAAGGTTAGGTTTGCTCAGCCCAACTGCAGCACTTAAATAGGGCATACTAGGCTTTTTATGATTGACACTGCAATGACAGCTACCAATGAGAAATTCCAGTTAAGCCCTAAAGATATTTTCAATCAGAAAACTGAGTCCCTATGTGAAGCTGTCCAAAAGCCTTTTCAAAGATCAATCTGAAATTAAAGTAAGCTGTCTTGCTATGAATAACACTGGCAGGAATGTTATACACTGCCTTCCATGCCTTCTCGCTATCATAGTACAATGATGCTGTTCCATCATCTTGAATTCACAACAGCTTCATCCGATGGGGATGCCTCTAAACAAATAGCACAATCAAGCTGTTAGAAAGTACCCGTTAATTTATTAATCCAACTTATTATCAAAGCCGGTACATAAAAAGGAATCAAGGTAATTCCTATAGCCTATACCAGCGCATTGTAGGACCATGAAGTGTTATAGACATGGCAGTGGAACAACTAGGTCCAGCACGAGAGGAAGTGTGACCAGTTCCTTCCTCACTCGCTTTTCAATTTCGCTAACCTAGTTGAGTCATAATGAGGATATCGATACCCAGTATACCTTGCCGCGAATAACAAGAAAGTGTTTGAGGCCATCACATGAGAAAGGAGATCGCAGATCAGTATCATACATCAGTACTAATGCAACAATGAAACATTCATAACACATATAGCAAAATAACTTCAAGGTCACAATGTCAAGCCAGGATTCAACCAAGGTCAGACTATTTACAGTATTGAACACTAGACATCAAATAACTAATCCTTTGACTCATAATAGACACTAAGCTAATTACAAGCGTATACTGAGAGTTTGACTTACCGTTCAGACTATTATCATGGACTCATAAGAATATGAATCAGCTTTATACAACTAGTGTAGAGTCATCTGAGACAACACAGACTTCTACAAGCGGCGTTCTCCTTACCACGCTTAACATGCAACATTGAATTCCAAACACACGCATTTTGTTTCACATGAAGATAGACGGATTTTCTCATTCAACTGCCACAGAGTATAACCAATTTCCCATCTTTCGCTTAGACACAGCCTAGGCTCAAGACAATTATCGATGCTTCTTTTCAAGTTGACTCACTGCAACACGAAATGATCAATACTCTGGGAACCTGCTGTTTATGACTAAACGAAAAAAACGGACTGAAGTATCCTAAAAGAATGAACTAATGTTGTCGCATTTGTAGAAGGTTCATCAACTATAAGCATTTGTTGGATCGAAGGATGCAAATGTAACTAACGATGGGCAGTGCCAGAAAGTAAATGCACCACATCATCGTTTTCTAAGGAGCTGTTTATGTCCAAAAAGCATGAAATTTAAATACACAATAATAACATGGTATATGTTAATGTAAACATCGGAAATATTCAACATAATCCCCATCAACTTGTACGGCTTTATGCCAGCGCTAAACCCAGTGTCATGTATTCCAAGCCCTTACCAGATATTTGTCTTGATCATGTAGCCCATTTCTTCGCTGTCAAATGAATCACTTCCGTACATCATCTTGCAAAACCTTTGTCCCACGGAGAAAGCATCTTTAAGTGGAACCAAAATAGAATGAAAAAATCAGAGGGTGCCAAATCATGACTAATAGGGGTGGATAGGGATAGCACAGACCAACCTCAAATATGGTGATTGCTTCTCGCGTTGCCAGAGACCATGTGTGAGGGCGCGCATGCTGTCGTGAAAGGCCGAAGCAGTCTGCTGGATTCATGTAACGGTCCGAACTCTGTGAAAACGTTGATTGAGTTTTTTCAATAGTCTTAATGTAAGCATGCGAATTGAATGTCCTACTTCCACCTCTTGGTGGCATAACGTCTAACAAGAAATCCACACCTTCAATAGTCCCCAAAAGACAGTGATTTCATGGAATACCTTTATTCTCCATCTGAAGTGAATTGTCATAAAAAATTTCTTACTTCGTGAGTGATTGCGGATGAAGCCCACTCCATTGACTGTCTTATGTTGTCTCAGGGTATCAAAACTGAAGTGCCCAGGTTTTCGTCACCTGGAACGATCTTAGCCAAGAAGTACACTCCATCAGCATTGAAACGCTCCAACAATTCAGAAGAAATTGCTTTCCTTTGCAATCGGTGGTCATTTGTGAGACTTCGAGGAACCCATCTTTTTCGCAAAAACCTTAGAAAATCTCGAGAGTTTTTTATAACAGCATTTGCAACTAAGACCAAATGCAAACTGACAGCTGTAAGGCCACATTGTTGAGTAGATGATTCGCCCTATCAGTAAAGAATACATTGCCTCAGCGCTTTATATTTCCCCCAAAACATTTCCTGCTTGGTGGGCTGTGGCAGGACGTCCCAGCGCGGCTTGATCAAGCAGCTCTGATCTCCACTTCCAGATTTCTTTGATTCTATGACCCAGCGACTGAGTCTGTAATCCTTCGACTGCAAAAATTCCATACAAACTCACCATAGACGCTTGTGAAATAATCACAACAGTTTCCTTTCTCTGGAACGAGAAAATTCATCACAATTCGCTTTTTATAACGCAAGTTGTTAGTATCATACAGAATCCGCCATCCTCTATAACTAACGCCGTTGTAGGGGCCAAGCCGATCATTATTATGTGACTGCCGTTTAGCAGGTGCCAATTTATGGTGCACACACATTTGTTGCACATGCCATTTTGAAGTGTACACAAATTCATGCTTCAGTCTTCATTATAGCTGAGAAAAAATGATGTGCAATCTTTCTGAACGCCCCTCGTATTATAGAATACTTGAAAACAGCTAAAGAACAGAAAGCAGGTGCAAATATTTCATAGCAGAAACAGAAAAATGAGAAGAAAGAGAAAAGTAATGAATTTTAAAATAATTTTGACGAATCCTTCGAACACTCTTGACAAGTACATGGAGGAGGAACCCCAGATCATAGTTTATTCCTAACCTTTTTTATAATCACCATCATCTCTGAGTTTGGAACCACAACTCAGATGGCCCCTTTGTTGAAACCTACAACGAAGCCCACAATCTCTTGTGGTCAAGCTATTTTCAAGTCAATTTCTTATACTAATTGGAGGTTGTCAGCCCCACTCACGAACCTCATGTTAGTCCACCTTTCCAACATAGCCAGAAAGAGCATTAAATCTATTTCTTCTTTGACACCTCAAGACACCCCTGGAACAACAAATGGCACTATTTTATATAGTGAACATTTTAACTGTAACATGCCCTCTTTTTAATCTGGGGGGAAATACAATGAGAGAATAGGAGACAGTTCTCCTCAGGAATGTCCCATAGAGAGGCAACAAATGTCAGGTTGTCCATGGGCCAGCAACCTCCATCTGTAAACAAAATTGGCAACAAAACCATTAGTGTACAAGGAGGGCATAAATATAAGATACAGCTTCCTATGAGGGAGGGTGGGGAACGATCTGCATGATGCCTTCAATGCTCCATTAGGAGTAAAAAAGAGAAGTCATGAGGATTTAGAGTCTTTTTTATATAGCATATTACAAATAGACCTTACAACTTATTTATGCCCATCTACTACATAGTTTGAAAAAAAATATATTTCTGATGCAATTATTTTATACAGGTCTGAATCCATATTTTATCTGAACACCCAAAAACTGAAAAAACTGAGAAAAATCAAAAGTCATTGAGCTACTTTTCTATCACAATTGCTGAATTCTGATGTGATGGCGACATTGGGCTATTTTATTTAACTCACTTTGGGTGACTTGGGCTATTTTTCAAACGTGATTTGGACAACACCTGAAAACTAAAAAAAAATGCAGTTCCAAAACAAATCTGTCCCCAGAGATTCAGAAAAAGGATTAAGACCTTAAATCAGTTTTATGAAAACCAGCTTCCATTGTCATTGCATTAGGATTGATAAGGGAAATCAATCTCAAAACAAAAACACAATCTACAGCTGCGATGGTAGGTCCATCAAATGTGACTGGGCATGTGAAGCATGGAGAACAAGTAAACAAAAAACAGATACCAAGATGTTACACTTTCAGAAATGCTAAAAATAGAAAAGATTCAAAAGGAAAGACAAGATCGCTACTCGAACTGATACAAGTACCAGACAAAAGCAGTGGAACACATGTGTAAAGAAGCACACAGGAAATGGATAGGAGCACAAAGTTTGAGAAAACCTGTTTCAATCCATTAGAAGGCAGTATTTTTGCTCCTCACAGTAGAGAGGTAGAAGGAGACCAAACACATGGAGAAGATAATAGGAGACATAATGAAATGGGTTTGAGGGAGACAAAGCTGATGGCACGGAACAGGACAACATGGCAAACATTTGTTGGAGGTCTGTTCTCCTCTTGAGCAGAGGGAGATGAGAAGGTTAAGAGATTAACCAATTATCTTGAACATATTTATTCCTCTTATATTAGACCATCATTTTAGTTTTGCTTCTTTATTTTTTCTTCTTAAAATTAGTATACACCCAACGGATGAATAAGAATCTGCATGACCTGGATAGAAACATGAACATGTCATCAGAGAGACTCAGTCGCCATGGCAGCCGATCTTCCAATGCCAGAAACATCAGCAGGCGGTCGTTTCGTGGGTGTCGCACCGTGTGGCAGTTTCAGAGAGAAGGAGAAAGGAAAGACTGAGGGTGAGTGGTGTGAGAAAGTCCTTAAGTGTGAGATGTGCAGCCTACATCTCGAAGCCTTGGTGTTGAGTTGCAAGAGAAGTACAGAAAGGCTGTTAGCCTATGACGTCATGACTACAGAATACTAGTGATGGGTCATTCTGGAAAGGCCAAAGCTTGTCATCGGTGATTGTAGCACAGATGGAGACTGAAGATTTCCTCATTCCATCCCCCCCCCCCCCCCCCCCCCCCTGCATAAAACCTGCCTTTCTGACTGATACAAGCCAGTAGAGCCACCGAATCTGAGGTAAAAGATGGCAGTAGGTCTGTCTCCATCAGATGCTATCCTGTCAGCCACTGACATGAGTGTTTACCTCCCCAGACTTGATAGTGCCAAAAACAAGCACCTGGCTTCACACCCTCAGCAATTGTCTGTACAGTGGAGTATCACATTGCCGATTTTACACTCATCCAGCTGTGGTGCTGCCAGCAGCATATGAAAACAAAAGCAATGCACCCAGATATTCATGGTGGTCGCATGCACTCAGACTCTGATCTCACTCATTATTCATCACTAGTCAAAATGTTGGAGTCGTTTTTGGAAATCTCACTGACAGCAACGATATAATAACGCACAACGAAAGTATTAATGACCCTGAAGGCTGTTCAAATACCTAGGATTATTCACCATGTTGCAGAAGATGTTTGTCAAGATTGTAAAAGTACAGTCTGCTTGCAAGTACAATTTACCACATCATTGCCCAGGACACTAGCAGCCACTGGTTAATTCATGAATAAGGCCAGTACAGCCTTTGACTGTCCAGTGAGAAAGATTGGTTTTCACAAGAAAGAACGTTGTAAGTTCCATAAGTCAAAGCATTTTCTAAGAGCCCTCTTCAAACTCTCAACATGACTGAATAGTTTATCATATCCGATGCAATACTCAGAATAAGTAGGAAGTACCCGCAGGTCAGAGGTTCGCAGAAGAAAGATTGTTAGTTAGTGTTGACAGTCTTCAGACAACATTCTAAACAGTGACTGTGCTTCAAGTTCACAAGGTCATCCCGCTAAGCAGCAGTCTTCATTGGAGGCTGACCAACTCACCCAGACATTTCAGGAAAGGAATTTAGAGCAGCAGTCTTCATTAAATGAAGAGAACAGGTACAGTGTAACTAATTTTGGCTTCATAAAGTCTTGTGACCCAGGTGACTTCAAGAGAGTCATTGAAGAATCTTTGGATTGCCTTGGGAATAATGTCCACAGTGTTAGTAATAATCTCAATGCATCTGAATTGACTGGTAGTCAGCTTGACAATTCTGTTGCAGCTAGTAGCAAGGATATAAGATACTCTCTTCCAGAGCTCACATCTTCCTGCAGAGCTTACTTACATAACACAGGCCCGAGGCGGTCAGTGTCCATAGTGACAATAGAAAGTAATGGTTCAACGCCAGCAATGTCACCAGGTGATATTGCTACTCTTGAAATCATGCTGACATCGAGTGAGAGCAACTCTTCTCAAGAGAAATCATAGCATTTTTAGCATCTTTTAGCACTAGATTTAGCATCTTCTTTATTTTTACTGTCATTGTTAAATATAAAAAATTGTTAACGTACACATAGTTAATGTAAAAAAATTGATGATCGTTCTTTTGTGAACTCTTAAGGGCATTACAGTGAGGACCACATTATCATCATCTGTTTTTTGCTTCTTATAGATTCACCCACTGCAGATGGTCCCCCCATGAGGAAGCGTAGGTCAAAGTAAAGCTATTACATCAGTGGTTTCTGTAGCAATTTGGTTTATATGATGATGTTTACAAGCACCATGCATAACCTCATACTAGCCATCACTTATGACATGTCTGAAAGAGCAGTTGTCCTTATTCTTTCTTTGTCCCCCTCAGAGACACAAAGGAACTACACAGGACAAAGACACTATCATGTGAACCTGAAAGTACTGCAGTAAAGACATAGAGGGCTTTTAAAGTAAGCCCATACAAAATGTTTCATTGATAACCCTATAGGGCATTGCCATGTGGACTCTAAGGGCCTTATGTTGTTGATCCATGAAGAGCACTTCATTGATGCGCCTTAACTCTTCCTGACCCAGGCATCTTTTAGATTGTACCCATGTACCAAAAGGGATGTCATTTTTTTTTTCTCCACATGTGAAGTTCTAAAACAAAACAATAATCATACATATTTATAAGAAAATGTAGTATCATATTGTTAGTGCTAGTCTGTTAACTCATTATAACCCATGAGCTGTATGGTGCACCATGTTGACCTTCACTTTTACCCAGGGGTGCAAACATCAGCATGATATATGTCAAATTTTAACGGAATATTATAAAATTCCTGGGGATAAGCTAGTTTTATATCATTTCATTACATCTGGAACACGTGTGTAAACATTTGTGAGCGAAAATTAAAATTTCTGAAGCTGAAATTGTGTGCATTACATTCGTTGCTAGCGTTGCTATAGATCCACACGTGGGCCGCATGTACGCTCGCTTGATACAATTCCGAATTTGAATGAAAACTCAGAAAATAAGTGGCCATAGTGTATTCGTATCATCTATACAACTTCCTGTGGACCACGTGTTTTTGAACTGGTAGCAAAATAAGTATTCTGGTGCTTAATTATATCATACTTTTATCAATTTATGACGTCATGAGGTTGTTTAGTTACAAGTAGCATAGTCACATACATAACAGCCATAAACTTTCAACGGATCTATGTCGATAGATTATTTCTAAATGAATTTTAACGATATCGATAATAACCAATTTTTTATTCTGATAAGAACATGTTAAAAATGTGATAATTTTAAGTAATAAATTAATTATATTGCATGGGACAGGAGTGAGTAGGCAAGATTCCAGTTCAGCAATATGTGACTTCCCAAAAAGGAAATAAAAGAATTGAATTTTCATTTGTTTTTAATCAAACCTCTTGGATTAATTTTCAACTGGATATGTATTTGGATTCCGGAGTTTTTACCGCCAAAGAATTAAGTAGAGCTGAAATATTCACGTGTAAGTGCACAATTTTAATTAATTTTTTGCTTAAGTTTTTTTTTTATTGCTTCTACATTTCACAAGACATAACAAATAATTATTACATCACATAAGAACGTCTCAACACTGTTTCACAATATTCTTCAGCCAATTTCCTTATAGCCTATCACTTATATATTTTTCTTTTCTGTTAGTCTTCCTGTATGCCCAACAAGTACCTGTTAATTACCTTTATTTATTTATTTACTAATTTAATTAATGTTAAGTCATCCGTCTGTTGTTAAAACATCATGAGTAAAAAAAAAATTTCTCCATTTTGGACCTGGGTAAAATGGAAAAACTGCCTTGGTTAGAATGAGTAGAAACTTATCATCAGTTATTTGAGAGATAAAACAAAAGAGTAACAATGATCAATGGTCAAATCTTCTGCAATTTGATGACAAATATTTTGGAAATTTTTAGAAGCCTTATATGCAACAAATAGTTTGTTTTTTTTATCATTGAAAGCGCAGACACAAGGAAAAATTTTGGGCCAAACAAGGTCACTCTTGGTAAAATAATGTATCTCTCCGTGGCCAGTGGCTCTGGGCTGGAGAGAGTTAAGCCAGTTAAATGTAACCTCTTGGGAAGCATGGCAGTTATATCTCTAAAGGACATGTCCCGTAAACCCAAATGACTTTTTTGACCATTGCATTGACAATCCTGAAGGGCAAGGTCTTATGGACCCTAAGAAGGCACTGTAATTTAGACCATAAAGACCAACATAGTTTTAGACTTTTAAAAAAAACACATATGGGAAACCAGAAAAAATCATTGTGATATGTTGTCCCTTGTGTGATTTGGAGTATGAAATTATTTTTTGTTATATATCTTGTTTAAAAAAAATGTTACTACAATTTTGTTTTTATTACTACAATGTTACCATAAATTTTTTTCTACAACAATTTACTACACTGTTTTTTTTAACTGAAACCAGTGATGTGACTCAGGTCAGTTACTTGAACTTAAGTCACCACAATACTTGACTTAATGAGCCAGCTGCAGATTTTTTGTAAATTAGTGACTCGAATGAAACTTGACTCGAGAGTTATTTTTTTTTTATTTATGACTCTACTTTAGTCATCACTTGCCAATAATTTGATGTTATAAATTCAAGTCCGCTGACTTGAACTCGAGTCGAAACTCAACTCGACTTGATATTCAAGTCTAGAGATTTTTTTTTTTTTTTATTAGCAAACATCGACGTGGAGACTTGGCTCAGAGCCTTTTATTTATTGGTGACTCAACTTTAGTCATGACCTTGCCTATTATGATTTTTTGTAAATTTCAAGTCGTTTTACTTGAACACAAGTCGGACCTTAAGTCACTGCATCAACTCGACTTGATATTCAAGTCTAGAGTTTTGTTTTTATAAGCAACTCAACTCGAGCTGGATTTCCAAATTCCGCTGTTCACAAAGTTGAGCCAATTGACTCAAACTTCAGTCTGACTTAAGTCCTCACAATGAACTCGACTCGAGACTTAGTTAGATTTTTTTTATTAGCAGCTTGACCGGCCAAAACTTTCCCTATTTCAAGTGTCAACTGAGCCTGATCAACAAGAACTCCAGGTCGGACACCACAGTGAGTGACTTGACAGTTTGTATTTATGACATCGACTTGAAACTTGTTTGGAAAGACTTTATGAACATCTCTTGCTGTAAGCCTCTTGTTTAATCTGCACATAAAAATATCCACATAATTTTTTTAAAATTGGTTCGTATGACGTCCCAGATTAATTTTTTTAAATCACACAAACTCAGGTGTTTCAGGTACCGATGAATTCCTGTAAACTTGTTTTCAGCCCACTGTGGGTTAAACTTTTCCATATTTTAATGTGTGATTCAGTAACCCAACTAACTATTTGTTTCTTTTGCCTTGTTTAGATTTATATTTTAAGTCGTTAAAAAAAAAATAATAAAAACTCATAATACTGATTTTAAGAAATTTGTTTAAATGGAACACGATTTTTTGTGGTCCCATAATTTTGAAATTAGGGATCAATGTTTTAAAAAGTATTATTACATTATTTTGTTCTTAAAAGTAGTGCCTTTGTTCTGAGACTAGAGAAAATAGTCCATTCTTGAAAAATGATTTAGCATTCCACTTTCACTGGGCCTGTTTATGATTAAGAAAAGCTGGAAGGAAGAAAAGCAATAGAATGATGACAAAGAGAGAAGATTATGGACAGTTTTGACATCATTGCACCAAAACAAAGCCAACAACACAACTGATAAACAATAGTGGAGACAGGAAGTTGTGGAGGGACATGATCACCTATGTCACCAACCATAGTACGTGATGAGGATGATGATAAAACATGATATTCTTATCACTTAATTTTTCCAAACATGCTGTCTTCAAACAGCTTAATTTTTTTTCACTTAAGTGCATTTTTACTGTTGAAGATCTAGTAACACCCATGTAAGAATGGCATAATATTTAAAATTCTGACGTGTGGGTAAATCCAAATTTTACAGGAGTATCTCACAAGTATATTTATCATGCATAATGAAAATACATAGTAATGTTGTAATGTTACCTTAGTTTATTATGTTTTTATTTCTCCAAAATGTGTTGATAAAAAAATTATGCTAGTCCTTCAACAATGATGTAGATCATTTACACGTCGTTGCATGGTAGTCAATGTGTCCTTCGCGTAAGCGGGGGTTATAGTGTTCGTGAGTTCAAGCTCTGTTCTTCTTTTTCTATCCCGCTTTTGTCCATTTGTAAACAGTTCGTCTTTGGCACTTAACATAACTCAGACACCAAAGGTATACAGTACATCAAGCACAAGGGTTACACAAAACAAAAGTTATATCGCAAGTACCGTCTCCATGACACTACCCGTTTTTTCAACAAACATTTTTTTATACAGTACATCAACCACACCAGGACAGTTTCATTGCAACAGACGTGGGTAAACAGTATAACAGGAACTAAGCTTTACTCATCCACGTGAAGGTTTACAACATTTGCATAGAGGCACTACAGCATTACTCAACAGGCAAAGGCTAAACCGAGTATCATTTTTGGGGACTGAACATGTACACAATTCTTACCTACTTGTAAACTTATTCATTTTAATTGCACTAATTGTTAGGCTTCATATTTACCCCCGGTATAACATTTAAATTATGTGGATTTAGACATATTTCATGACTCTTCCTTTAAAGAAAGACCATTATCATGTCACGTAACAATATCTCTTATATAACATAGAGCAAACATTTATTATTATTTTGGGTGCTTTCCGGTGATTCTCAATCACGGGATGGGGCTTAAACAGTAAATCAGTCACTAAGTATTTGTATTTCTCAAACCAAAGGTATCCTGTACATCAGACTCAATACATTCTACAAAATTATTATGGAGCGCTAGCGTCTCACAGAACTCATACGGAGTATGAGTTTTTCAGATGTACATACGGCCGTGCTCAAAAGCTTACAGGTTAGGTTTTCGCCTAGGTATCAGCTAAGCATACATATAAATCGATCGTCTTGTACCACTACCGTAGCCGTAATATTGCGTCATTTTTAATGCTTTATTTGCAAGGAGAGTTAGCTTTTTCGTAGTTTACGATCTAATCTTTATTTAGTAATGGGTGTATGCCCAGCGTTTATTTTCTGTGAATTTTTTAAATCGCCAATCAATCGTTGCATCGAACACGCGGCCATTTTCGCTCTAATTTTAATGATTCTGACATCCGATTGTGGATTACAAGGAGATCTTTGTCTTAATTAGCGATAATATCGGTTCTCATGAATATGGGTGAATGGCAGAGATGGAAACGAAAGAAGAATGTCATTGCTTAGTATGTATAATTTTAGGGGTTTGGATTAGGATTTATCGGAAAGGTTTTAGGGTTACGGCCGAATCTCGAATGTACTGCTGACGAGGGCTTTTTGTTGCTTTGCTAACTGGTGATGGGAGTTAACGAAAAGATCGGTCATTTGAGTTGTAATTGGACAAATGACTTTTTCACTTGAGATGCAAAGGAAATGGACTCTTTCATTTGTTTGGCTTTTTTTTTAAATTAAAAAAAAAAATTTTTAATTAAAAAAAATTTTTTTTTTTAAATCGTTTTTTTCAATCTTTCATACCCTCTCTTCCTATCACACATCTAACATGTACACAAAACAAATTTTATATCATCAGATTCATCATTCATTTATTTCTATACAGTTCAAAAATTAGAGCAATTGACTAAAAAACTATAGAATTTTACAAGTCCATCCACTATAAAAAAGGGGGTGTTGTGAAAAAGAATGCAGCTGCAGGGCACCATTTTCGGAAAACAATGCAGCGTGCTAAAGGATAAGGTCCCTATAAAACACAGGATTTCCTGTCTGTTAGTGATAATTAAGCGCAGAAATAGACTAAAAGATGACACGATCACATCATTTTTACAGCGCAAAATAAACTCAGGGACAAATATTGTTTGAGTTTTAAAATAAATTAAGACCTGTTTTTAAAAGGCACAGTCCCCAAGCCTCTATGATGCAGCTGTAATTGAGATTTTTTTAACACGAATTAACTCTTATTGATACGTTTTTTTCTGTCTATTTTTTTTTTTTGTACAGGATTTTGCTGTCTTTGTACAGGTTTTTTGAATTTTTTGTACAGTTTTTCATCTCCGAGGTGTGGCATGTATGAAGACACTATCATTTACTCAACACCAAAGGAGAAACAGTACATCAGGCAGTAACATTGCTCAACACCAAAGGTAACCAGTACATCAGACACTATCATTACTCAACACCAAAGGTAAACAGTACATCACATACCAACATTACTCAATGCCAAAGGTAAACAGTACATCAGGTACCAACATTACTCAACACCAAAGGTAAACAGTACATCAGGCAGTAACATTACTCAACACCAAAGGTAAACAGTACATTAGGCATTAACAATACTCAACACCAAAGGTAAATTGTACATCAGGCACTAACATTATTTAACACGAAAGGTAAACAGTACATCAGACACTATCATTACTCAACACCAAAGGTAAACAGTACATCAGACACTAACATTACTCAACACCAAAGGTATAACTACATCAGGCACTAACATTATTCAACACCAAAGGTAAACAGTACATCAGGCACTAACATTACTCAACACCAAAGGTAAACAGTACATCAGACACTATCATTACTCAACACCAAAGGTAAACAGTACATCATGCACCAACATTACTCAATGCCAAAGGTAAACAGTGCATCGGCACTAACAATACTCAACACCAACATAGATCATTGGACATCATTTGAATTTTTCATTGAACTGATACAGATTTCAGCCCTCTCAGCCACGAATTAGCCAATTGAATGAACTGCAAAACTTTGCCATGAAGGGGCCACCTTTGTCAAAGAATCCTGGTCTTCTGAGTACTGAGTACCTTGACAGGAACAACTTTCTTGCATTGACTATGAACATGAACAAGAATATTGTCAGCTCTCCACACAACTATTGACAGTAAATAAGTATGGTTGCTGTCCAAAAGTGCTGGTAGAAGGATGAGAGAAGTAAACCATTTGATTTGATCCCAGACATTGATATAGAAGACTACACACACTACCAGATACCCTGCTCCCCCCCCCCCCCCCCCCCCCCCCCCAAAGAAATACATTGCTGTGCTCCCTTTAATTTTCTTGAATTTTTCAGTAATTTCTTCCTTGTACACTTGCAGACATCAACTTGAACATGTTTCAAGAAAGCAGTGGTCAGTCTGAGGTTTTTGGTATCTCCGCAGAGTTTGTCCAGGAATGGTACTGGCCAAATGTGCTTTTTCTGTTCCTCATGATATGTTGGGCATCTTTGCAGCAGATGTTTAGCTGTCATTTTACCGGTGCCACAGTTACACTCATTAGTAATTCCTAGTTTCAGTAATATGAATTTTTTTTGGAATGACCTTTGGTCATGATACTTTGGAATGATACTGGATTTTTCAGTATCTCAAACTATGACCTGTGCCTGGTTCTGTCAGGATTTGACACATGTGTACTTACCATGACTTTTTATGTAAATTTCTTTTGTAATGGTGTAAAAATTGTATAGTGTTTTTTTTTTAATGTTTATTTTAATTATTTATTTAAAAGCCAGGATAGTATAATCGTTACCAGTGACACGTTTTATGTTTTGCAAGGCAGAAAGAGTTGCAAGAGATTTTTTTTAAATAAATAAGGAGGCTGCAGCGTCAAACTGGTAAAGGAAAGTAATATATAAATTAAATAATCAAATGGTATGAGATCAGTTTTACAAATTCACGTATACAGAAAACATTGGACGTCAGCCACAGTCACACACANGCAACAAAGGTAAATATAGACAGGTAAACAGACGAAAGCAATATCATTCTTTATATCACTTTTTAAATTCATTTTTCCCCACATATTTCCAGTGTCTATTGCCAGAAACATGTCATGTTTCCTGTATATGTTAATTTATAAAACTGAGGCCATACCACTTTATTTTGTCATTTATATATTACAAAAGATTGACAAGGTGATTAAAAAGTCCCCCCTATTTTGACATTGTTATTTCTTCACTTCTATCCAACTAATTTATATGAAACAAATATTGATATAACAAGAATTAACAGCTAGTTTACTACCTATAATGTTATGTCACATTAACATTACAGCTCAGCATAAACATCTGGCTTGTTCAACACATGACTTTATCAGTCAATACCCTTTAGCTCCCCAAGGAGCATAGGCCTTCAACAAACACATGCCAAGTTACTCTTGTCACATCCCATCAGCTCAAGTTCTTTCCACGTTGGCCACATCAATTTCACCTCTGCTTCCAGTTTCTCTTCTCCATGTGTTTTTCTTGGTCTACCTCTGCCTCTCTTACCTTGGGGATTTCAGATAAGGTCCTGCTTTGTGCTCATCTGAATTTTCTCATGTCTACTGCCATCCACCATGTTTCACACAGTCCCAGGACATCAGTCTTGTATTCTCTCATTTCTGCTGCCACCTGTACCATCTTCGCTTGATCATTCAATGTTCGAACATTCAAGGTGGAAAATCGCCTAGAAGAAAGAAGGTTAGTCAGCAACACAGACTTCTGGCTTTCCCTGTGTTGATTCTTTTGCCTCCCTGCCAGAGGACCTTCTCCTGTCTTAGTTGGCTGAGTTTTAATTTCCTTATAGTTGACCTGCCTGTCCATGTTGAAGTTTTTGTGGTTTAACATTTATTTACAGGATAACGGAACTAGCCCCCATGCCCAACCGTCCTTAGTTGCTATTTACAACATGCATGGTAGGGAGCAGTGTTACTATTCTTTGCTTCCCTGAGGAAGACATGACCTCAAGGCAGACATCAATTTTTGCTCTTTCTCTTGTGACCTCAGTTTATTGAACCATTTTTAGAATTTATTTGATTTTATTTGTGCCTGCATATCTCAAATAAACACCCCCCAAAAAATGTATTAGTCAAACGTCAGTTATTGCTCCTTGTTTTGGCATTTGTTTGAAGTATATCGAATAGATATATTTGTTTGTACCTGACTCAGCCCCTTAGTTAGGGACGAAGAAAGCAGTGAGAAGGGAACTGGTCACCTCACCTCTCGATGCTGGAAATAGTTTAGTGAAGTCTCCTAACACTCACTCCCCTACGGCGGTATCTGGTATGGGCTACCTTGAATCTTTTTTTGCAATATCCAATAATAATAATTGAGAAATATAAAACATGTAACAATAGTGAACTGACTGTAGTCATCACCGTATAGAATATAAAACATGTAACAATATGACTGACTGACTGTGTAAAAACATCACTGACTTGTATAATAGAATAAAACATGTTAACAATAGTGACTGACTGTGTCATCACCGTGTAGAATATAAAACATGTAACAATAAAAAACATGTAACAATGACCGTGTCATCACCGTGTAGAATATAAAACAAGTAACAATAGTGGACAGTGTCTCACATGTGTAACAATAACTGTTCATCACGTGTAAGAATATAAAACATGTAACAATAGTGACTGACTGTTATCATCACCGTGTAGAATAATAAAACATGTAACAAATAGTGGACTACTTGAGTCATCACCGTGAAGAATATAAAACATTAACAATAGAGACAGACGTGTCATCACCGTGTAAATATAAAACACGTAACAGTAGTGACTGACTGTGTCCAACACCGTGTACATATAAAACCTGTAAACAATAGTAACGACTGTGTCATCACCGATGTAGAAATATAAAACATTTTATCAATAGTGACTGACTGTGTCAATCACCTGTGTCATCACCGTGTAATTAAAACATGTAACAGTGTACGGGGGGGGGGGGGG
>JAMPIV010004563.1:0-175000 GCA_024509875.1 Oreohelix idahoensis
GGGGGGGGGGGGGGGGGGGGGGGGGGGGGGGGGGGGGGGGGGGGGGGGGGGGGGGGTGGGGGGGTGGGGTAATGAGGGATTGTTAAAGTAATGGGTGGTATGTTATGGGGGGGAGGGGAGTGTGGGGTTAGGGAGGGGAGATGTTGGGGTATTTGATATGGGTGGGTTGATGGGGGGAGGTTTTGAGTTTTTGGGTGTGGAGAAGGTGTAGGGGTGTGGGGGGGGGTTGTGGGGAGGGTATTGGTGTTTGGTGGGGTGGAGGGTTGGGGATGAGGGTGTTTGTTTGTGATATAGGGAAGTGGTGGGGTTGGGGGGTGGAGGGGGGGGGTTTTATTGGTAAGGTGGGTGGGGTTTTGGAGATTGGATGAGATTTTGATAGTTGTATAGGGATAGTGGGGTTGGTGAATTTTATGTGTTTTATGGGGGGGGGGGAGGAATGTGGTGGGGAGTTGTTATTGGATGGGAGGAGGGTTTGTTTGATTGAAGTGTGGGACAAGGTGAGGTTTAAGTGGTATGTTTGATTTGGTTGTTGTGGGGTAATGTGGAATAGGATATAAAGGTATTGTGAGGTGTTTAGAGTTATGGTTTGTTGTGGTGGAATGGGGAGAGATTATGTTGTGTTGAATGTATGGTAATATATCACAAATTGGAAAGGAGCTAGTTTTTGAAATTTGATTTTTTGGGGTTGGGGAATAAGATTTTACCATTGTGTTAATCAATTTGATGGGGGAGGAGGAGTTGTTTAGGTTTCGAAGAACTGAGTGGGGTAAATGATGGGGTTTCGAGAGGTTTGCGAGGGGTAGAGTGTGTTTAATTGTTAGATGGGTGTATTTGTTTATTGAAAGGGAGTAGCTATAGGAACTACCCAAGTGCTTCATGGAGACAAAAGAAACCAATATTACAGGGATACTCAGTATAATGAGGTGATGATTATGATCATGAATATTATGATTCAAACCCAAATAGGGGTTATAACAGAGGCAATAATAATTATAGAGACAATTATAACCGAGGTAGATCACAACACAAAAGACATGGTAAATCTTATTACCAGGCTAACTCTGCACAACAGGAGTTCCACGACACCGATAATCAGAATAATGATAAAAAAGACTCCAATAGTGTAGCAAATTCCGCTTTCGATTTTGCTAGAGCATCTGAGTGTTCGCAATGCAAAACATTATTCGATCCAACCACAGTTTCTACTTTAAGCTGCGGTCACCCGCTTCCCGCTCTCCCTGCGTCAATCGCGCATAATGGAAGGGGTGCTCTTGTCTTCAATAGAGGCCTAATAGATGGTACTCCGGTATCAATTCTTTTCGATTCGGGGTGCACTACCATCGGAGTGAGGCAATCACTCGTAAATCCTTCTCGAGCTACAGGCAATGTAGTCAAATGTGTAACATTTGGTGGCACATTGGTGAAGTACTCCACTGCCATTATCAATATTGCTACGCCTTTCTTTACAGGAGAGGTGCAAGCATGTCTCTTGCCGAATCCGATCGCTGATCTTATCATCGGTCGCATTCATGGAGTGAAAGAATGCACTCCACAGCAAATTTCTAATTGGGGAAAATGTTAATATGCAATCTGCTAATGCAGTAATCACTAGGGCTCAAGCTCTTAATATGCCACAATCTTCACATTCTGAAGATAATGATGCGCAGATCCAAGATGATCCCTTGGAGATTTCCCATGATTCCTTTATAAAACAGCAGGAAGATGATCCTACTCTAAAGAAATTCTTTACTCTGGCAACAAAAGGTGATCCGAATAAGGATACAAATCGTAAATCTTGGATTACGATGAAGAATGGCGTACTTGTACGTATGGTACAAGACTCCGCTAAGTCCATTCATTCTCAAATCCTTGTGCCTAAAAATATGAGAGTTAAAATCTTACAGCACGCTCATGATTCGCAGTGTGCTGGACATATGGGTTTTTTCCCGTACTAAAGCTAGAGTTCTTCAATCTTTCTTTTGGCCTGCTGTGAATAAGGACATACGAATCTATTGTCGATCTTGTAAAGTATGTCAAGAGATTAAATCCAGAGGTCCACGCCATGATGCACCTATTCAGGCTGCAGACATTCCCATTCGACCATTTCAAAAAAATGGCGATAGACATCATTGGTCCATTTAAGATAAAGTCTGCTAGAGGACACCAATTTATTTTGACGTGTGTTGATATGTGCACACGTTGGCCGGAGGCTGTTCCTCTAAAGAGCATAACTACTGCTGATGTCGCAGATGCTCTTTGGTTAATAATATTTTCTCGTCTGGGGTTTCCAGCAGAAATATTATCCGACCATGGTACCCAACTCATATCGGATACCATGTCTCAAGTAATGTCGACTCTTAAGATAGAGAGATCGCTGAGTAGTATTTATCATCCTATGTCCAATGGGATGGTGGAACGTCTGAATAGAACTCTGAAAAACCTACTAGGTAAGATAACAGAAGATCATCCTCAGGATTGGGATAGGGTTTTACCCGCGGCTCTCTTTGCATATAGAGAGGTCGCCAACGAACATACAGGATTTTCTCCCTTTGAACTTGTCTTTGGCGCGAAACCGCGAGGTCCTATGTCCTTACTTCATGATCTTATAACTGCTGATAATATTGTCGATGACACAAAATCCTCTTATGAATATGTCATCGCACTTAGACACAAGATTATTGAAGCATGCAAATTGGCAACTGCTTCTTCTGAATTTGCGAAACAGAAGGCAAGGGAATTTGCCAATAAAAAGAGATGCTTGCGACAACTTTGTCCAGGTGACAAAGCATTTGTCTTGCTACCTTGTAGGGAAAATAGACTTCTTATTTCTTGGAAAGGTCCGTACGATATAATATCAAAAGTTTCCGATGTTGACTATATCGTCGATATTGACGGGAAGCGTAAAACCTTCCACATCAACATGCTCACGGAATTCCATGAACGTCCGGATTATTTACAACCTGTTTTCCAGGCAACGGACGATTTTCCAGTCCAACATGGACAGTACTCATCTCTGTCAGTAATACAGGATGAGGAAACGAGTTTCTCGGATGTAAATCTACCTTTTCCAATGATTCCTCTTCACTCTAATGAATCATGGAAAGATGTTGCAATTTCTCCCGAATTATCTCCAGGAGAGCAGAAACAAGTTTCTACTATGTTAGAACAATTTCAGGATGTCCTTACTGACATTCCTGGTCAAACTGATGTCATTCAACATGACATTATTCTTACTGACCATAGTCCTATAAGAGTCAGACCGTATCCTATCCCGATACATTTTCAAGCACAGGTAGAGAAAGAGTTGGATGAGATGATAGAGTTAAAAATTATTGAACCATCCACATCAGCATATTCTTCGCCGATGGTTATTGTACGAAAAAAAGACAATAACATACGTCTTTGCGTGGATTATCGCAAATTGAACCAAGTGACGAAATTTGATGCTGAACCTATGCCTTTACTAGAAGAGCTACTTACGAGACTATCGAATTCTCATTTCTTTACTAAACTCGATTTGTCTAAGGGATATTGGCAAGTTCCATTATCCGAACACGCCAAACCGTTTACTGCTTTTTCGACGCCTAGGGGTCTATTCCAATGGAATTTCATGCCTTTCGGTCTTATGAACGCCCCTGCAACATTCGTACGCATGATGCGTCGAATCCTATCTCATCGCTCAGATGTCATTGCGTATCTTGATGACATCTGTCTTTTCAGTGATACTTGGAACGATCACTATAATGGTATAAATGTACTATTGTCTATCTTACGCGAGCATAACCTGACAGCGAAACCATCGAAAGCATGTATTGGTTTTAGCGAAATATCTTTCTTAGGACACCGTGTTGGTCATGGGTTCCTAAAAACAGAAGACCATAATACAAGTAAGATACTTAACATTTCTATTCCTAAGACTAAAAAGCAAGTGCGAAGTCTCTTAGGTCTAATACAATTTTATGGACGATTCATTCCGAATCTGTCCTCCATTATGTCACCTCTTTCTTCCTTGCTAAAGAAAGGGTCTCCTAATGTAGTCCATTGGACTCAAGAATGTCAATCCTCTTTGGATAAGGTTAAAACTATGTTTTCTACTTCACCTATCCTAGTATTGCCTTCTGTAGTGGGTTTGATGGTATTGTATGATGGTGATATTACTAAATGTAATGTATGAGGCCAGCTGTGAAGGCTCCTGAGATAAAATGTAGTTGTGAATTGTCAGAAGGCCTTTCTTGCTACCACTACGACCTCACACTCATTTTTTTTTTCTTAATGAATGTAGCTATGTAAAATGTCTAGGGTAATGATATGTAATGTGGTGTGATAGTTATAGATACACCCACAGATATTTAAGCAGACTAATAATATTTAACAAATATTATAATACACTGAACTAACTCAAGAGTGTAAAATTTTTGATAGAATTAGATTACATTTATTTGTTCTGGATCAAGCGCATTTATTTGTCGGTGACCAGAACTTTTTTTTAAAAAAAAGGATTTAAAAATTATGAAAGAAATGCATGGAAATGTTATTGATTACAGTTTGTTTCCATAATAAATGCAAGAGTGTACATATATAAGTACTAGACTAGTTAGTTTTATTAAAATGTTCTAGTAGTCATCTACTTGGGAGGATAGTTAATGCTTGTGCTGTTGGGGGTGGCCTCATCACACCTGTCTATATTGACTACACAGTGTCCAGTAAATTACAGGAATTTTATGGGGTATTAGTAACTAAAAGGCGTTGGTGAACTTCCAGCAGACCAGAGGCTCACTCAACTTGCGTATGTAGCTCTGGTGCTGAAATCTGGTGGTCCCACCTCTCCGTGCTGGCGGGCAATAATAGTGGTCTCTGTCACGACGTACTGCACAGATACACTCGAGTAAAATCACCAACTGAATGGACACCGCCTTGTTGACAACTGAAACTCACAGCTCTGCAATCAAAGTATTGGCTATGTGTCAAAATTCTATTCTCTACCCACGTTTGGACACAACACGGACACAACAACCACATCATACAGACAGGTCAGATCTCTCTGACCAAACAGCACATTTACCATGGTGGTTTTACATCAGATAGGTCCTCCCATACTATAGATTCTGAAAAATATTTATTAGTTTCCTTCCCTAAAAGTGGATAGGTAATATGTTTCATTATTCTCAACACTTGATCTGTCTTTCCTAACCCTTGCTGGAGTTTATGTATATTGTTGGTCCCTAGACCCTGACTAGGGCGGGGGGTCTAGAGCAAATCCCTACTTGTTTGTAAGGCTAGATTATGATATGGCAGTATCAAATCACTCGAACATTAAACAATATTCAAAATATACAAAGAAATAATTTCAATCTTACCAGATTATGAATAAAGAACACAGAAATGCTAGCAAAACTCAGCTGAGCTGCTGGCTATAGTATGGCGTCCCTGAACTTATTTCACTTTCTTTCATTTGGAAATCACCACACTTTAAAATACTGTGTCTATCATCGAACAACTATTGAGGAATGGCCCCACTTCTCGTCTGAGCGCCGATAAAATGATTGTCTGTGGCCAATCACTGCCTAGGTTTATTTCAAATTCAAATTTCCTACCCTAAAGTCATTTCAGTCATGCTTCAGTCAAGTATGGATGTTTATCTGTTAGTCTGTCCGTCTCTACTTGAGTTTTTTTTTTTCAAAAACGTACTTGATTTTGAACCAACCTTTCTCTCCCCTCCAAAATTTTTTTGTCTTAAAAGTTTATATTTAGACACAGCTCCCACCAATGTCCCTTCGCTTCCCTACTAAGTAGATTTGAACACCTGCGTCTCAAGGTCGTGTTTTTTTGTGCAAATAGCGACACTTTTTATTCCATACAGTCTGTCGCTGATTTGAACAACACTGTCTTTTGTCATTATCTTCAATATTATCTATCCGTCTGTAAAATTAAGAACATATTAGTTCACTGCTCAGAATGGGCCATCCGGCCAGCTAATTTTTATATTCCTAACATTAATATTACGAAAAAGTTACTTTTTAATTTTTGTAATATTCCAAACATCTGCGTTCTGCCGCTGAATTCAAATCAAAGGCTTGGTATCGCAAAAGCGACCAATAAATGACTGTGGCGTAACATATCCAAGGTCCCTTCTGTCGAGTTCCTTACTTTATGCGTCAACTTGGGAATATATTAATATTTTCTCCGTTTCCCCCCCCCCCCCCCCCCCCCCCCAATTGAGAGTCTCCTTAGCCTTTCTAGACACGCAATTTTTCCATCTCATGGGAAATTTATTTTGGTTTTTTTTTATCCGCCGTTCCCCTCCTGTCTAGCAAGTCAATTTTTATGGAGGGTGATGACCCGTGGTCTGGGCGATCATGTACTATCAGCAGCCTACGCATTATGTTTTTATCCTTACATGTTATCTTTGGAGGTATTTTACCGTTGTATCTCTGTCAATTTCACTACACCTTCTAAGGATAAGACATTTATTCTTCGTAGTGACGCTTCATCCACCGGGATTGGAGCAGCACTAATGCAAGAGTACTCTGGAACTCTGCATCCTGTGATGTATATTTCTCGGAAATTAAATGCCGCAGAGAAGAATTACTCGGTCCTAGACCGTGAATTATTGGCTATGGTTTGGTCAATCCTTAAACTGCAAAGATTTCTTCTTGGTGCGCATTTCATTGTGGAAACTGACCAGAAAGCTCTTACGGCTATTCAGAGTAAAAATCTGAAGAGCGCGAGATCAACGCGATACGCGATTGCTCTGCAGCCATTTCATTTTTCGGTGCGAGCTATCCGTGGGTCAGAAAATGTGATGGCAGATATTTTGTCTAGATGCCCACATGATTCATAACTGTTATACAACTTTGATACAGTTGTTCCTATGTTGAAATGTGTACACATATGTAATATATCATATATTGATTGTAACACTACTTAGCGGTTCATTGATGTTTATTCACCGCTGATCTTTCAATGTTTTTTTCGTCTTTGATGATCATGATGTTAAGATATCTTAGATGAAATTTATGTATAAACTAATGTAGAAATTGAGTCATTGCTAATATTGTAGTATGCGTTGGTGACACCTCTCTGGAAATATTTATACTTAGAGAAGTACTTTCTCTAAGGTCATAAAACTTATGCTTATCATCTGCGCATTGTTATTGGTGCGTTGTGAGCCTATTGTATGTTGCTCCTAGATGTATTTCCAAAAAAAAAAAAGTACCATTTTTTTCCTGAGGGGTGTGGTAATCTGTTGCGTGCATATTTTGACGCACATATTACAAAAATCGATATGGCTATTTAATATGGAAAAGATATCGACATTCATTCATTTGTGTATGAAAATGCTGTCTATGGTAAAGCTAGATAATTCATGATTGATTTACACTTTTGATTATAGGAGTAATCGTTCTTGATATTGATTCGGCGCATGGATATTGCACTCATGTCCGTACTTATTTGTTCGGGCCAGAAAATAGATTAATTTGCTTATTATGTTTATGGCCTGAATTCATATGTATTACATATTATTAGTACAAGTAGAATCAGTCCTATATTGTATATTTTGGATGGGTAGGCAGGACTATATTCTTGTTATGCCGCTCTAGCGGAAGTATGAGTTGTCTTGACAAGTCGTGATGAGTTCCGATGTACCGTTTACAATGGCGGGTTACGCATTTTCAAGGGCTGGTACATTCTTAAGTAAAAATGATTTATGAAGTGGTTTTTCTTCTGTAGGAGATTGTGTCTCTACTAGAGTTTGTGTTAGAGACTCTCCTAATGTACGGTGTCATGTATGATTCGGACTCCAGGTAATGCCAGACCCTATTTTTGATGATCTCATGTCGGTTAGACCTAGCTGGAATATTGTGCTTCGCAACGCTAGGGTCATGTTTGTATCGACGAAGATGACGGGCTTCCATACAGCAGTTATGTCTACGTGAAGTAACTGGATTACTGTAGAACTGTATGGAGAAACTTTAGGAAATTATTCATATGCATTTCAAATTAACTTTGGCTTATATATACCCTCCTGTGAGTGAGTGAGCGACAACTCAGGAAGGCGGCCATGTTACATTCCTGTCATCATATTTTTGAATCACTGTCCAGAGAACGGGGCATGTAACTTACTATTCGGACAGTGGCAAGGAGATCTCAATTTTGATAGAAACCCCTTATCGTGGTTTCATAATATGATATAAACTGTGAACATAAAGCAACTTTAGTTACTTACCGATCCGCCTTCACTGACGCGTTTAGTCAGATAGGGGATGCGGCCATAATGTATGATAACATTGGAAGCTATTGATGTACTACCCATGATATATGAATGTGTCATGACATGGGATCTACTATGTATGCCTGCAAATTGATGTGTCAACATATACCCATGATTTACTCGTTATGTCCCAGTGTGTGCGTCTAAATAAACTGTGTAAAAAAGATTCCAGCAGTCTGCATTGGTGCCTTGTAGACACAAGTGAATGAGTGCTTAGATTGGTCAGAACACGAACAGTCCACCATTCGCGTTAATCACACTCTACACTTCCACTCCATATATACACCATCCTGCGTCGGTTGAATTGACCAAGTTTAGGGCCTGCTCCCCCTGGAGCCTTAGAGGGAAACTACTGCTTACAGCTGCCTTTGCCTTCCCTAACTCAGGACTAGGGTGAGTTACCCATTTACAGCTGGGTAGACTGGAGCATGCCTGATCTCAACAACTCGGTACACTACAATGGACATATACCGTAGTGGCACCACAAACAACATGCTACAGTGATTGATAGTGGAGCTTTACCGAAGAAAGAGAACACACTTTACACCACACTTTACAGTATCTGAGGAAGGTGGTTGAAGTAACAAGAAGAGACATGGTCCGCAATCAGACGATACGTCAAGGCCTAAAATCCCACCCCCTGCAGACCCATGTAGAACAGTCCCAACTAAGATGGTTTGGCCATGTCTGCAGAATGGGAGAAAATCGGCTACCACGACAAGCATGGGAAACAAAAAGCTAGGGATACAGACCCCCAGGACGACCCAGAGTCCGCTGGGAGGACAACATTAGACAATCTTTGAAGGACCGAGGACTAGAATGGAACCAGGCCAGAAGGAAGACAGCCGATAGGATAGTCTGACGCTCTCTCTTTCAAACCTCTTCATCTCACGGTAGAAGGGGAACGATTACGTTAGTAAGATCATAACACATAACTTTAACATGAACATAACACATTACTGTAGCATGAACATAACACATAACCGTTACATGAACATAACACATAACTGTAACATGAACATAACACATAACTGTAACATGAACATAACTGTAACATGAACATAACACATAACTGTAACATGAACATAACACAAAACCGAAACATGACCATAACACATAACTGTAACATGAACATAGCACATAACCGTAACATGAACATAACACATAAATGTTACATGAACACAACACATAACAGTAACAAGAACATAACACATAACTGTAACATGAACATACCACATCAATGTAACATGAACATAACACATTACTGTAACATGAACATAACACATAACCGTAACATGAACATAACACATAACTGTAACATAAAGATTACACTTAAATGTAACATGAACATAGCACATAACTGTAACATAAACATAACCGTAACATGAGCATAACACATAACTGTAATATGAACATAACACATAACCGTAACACGAACATAACACATTACTGTAGCACGAGCATAACACATAACCGTTACATGAACATAACACATAACTGTAACATGAACATAACACATTACTGTAACATGAACATAACACAAAACCGTAACATGAACATAACACATAACTGTAACATGAACATAGCACATAACATTAACATGAACACAACACATAAATGTTACATGAACATAACAGTAACAAGAACATAACACATAACTGTAACATGAACATACCACATCAATGTAACATGAACATAACACATTACTGTAACATGAACATAACACATAACCGTAACATGAACATAACACATAATTGTAACATAAACATAACACATAACCGTAACATGAGCATAACACATAACTGTAACATGAACATAACACATAACAGTAACAAGAACATAACACATTACTGTAACATGAACATAACACATAACTGTAACATGAACAAAACACAACTGTAACATAAACATAACACATAACTGTAACATGAACATAACATATAACCGTAACATGAACATAACACATAACTGTAAAGTGAACATAACACTTGTCACGGATTTGACTGTTAATTTTATTTTACCAACACGTCCTATTTTTCTTATCTTTTAGTGTTCTGGTTTCCTCGATTTTTTTGCACTTTCAGTTTTCTTTTCTTCCAGATTTTACCTACGAAGCCCATTATTCCCTCTCAGACCCCATCCCGCGGTTGGATTTCGTTCTGGCCTTCATTATAAATTCAACACTTTGTCAGTAGTGGTCAGTACGATAATATTACCTAAGCTGTACCTGGTGTGTCTGACTAGGGGGAAACGCGTATGGCTCGTAACAGGTTTGATCTCGAGCGAGAAATAGTTTCTTTGAAGCGAACCGCTAGATTACTACAGACGGTAGCGAGAGCAAAGGGGAGATAAAATTCACGTTCGTTCTGAGAGGTTTTGTTGTGGCCCTTGATCGCCGCAAATTAGCTTATGGAATAATATTATGCCTTATCTATGAAACTTTCTCGTGGCTGTTGTCTTCTGATGTAGACTCTAGAATAACATTTGTCTTACTATTGATTACGTTATACGTCGAACATCGGTGGGAACACGTGATGCCAGATGGCTGAATTAGCGTCTCTGGTAGACTATAAATTTAGATAATTTTACTCAGTCGTGCACACTCGTAAATTTTTCCTGCCCGTAGATGACCAAATGAGACAGGCAGACATTAACACAAAAACTAGATTGTGTTGCCTATTCTCGTCCTCTCGGGTTTCAGGATACTCCACTGCTATCGCAGGATTCCAGTCAGGCGAAGAACGTCACATTCTCTTCGACCTCGCGGTTTTCTGAAAGCAATTAGCACCACGAGTTGTCACCCCTACCTGAAATACAACCCTTTGTCAACGCCCATCCCTCTAATGGGAAATAAGCTCACGCAGTGTTTAAAGAGCCAAAGCAAAATCTGAAATTGAATTTGGTTTCCTACTCGCCTCTTGATCACCAGTCAGAGCATTGTGGCTTCCAGCATATCTATCAGCGCAGCGTCTTCGGCAGAATTGAAAACACCAGATTGTGTGCTTAAACGGAGCACTCAGTCACCAATAAAAGTTCAAGCCAGCCAAACAGGATTTTACATCAAGTGCGCAGGCCCAAATTTTTTTCACGCGCTGGATAATAGCGCCGTGGACCGTTTGTCCTAAAGTGACCTCGCCTTGTGTGTGTTTCTGGTCATTCAAAACCCCGCACGCATTAGCGGTGAGCCGAAGATAGACAGAGCAATCTTCAACCTATCTCGTTATTAGGGTGTAACCAAATGGTGCATGGATAGCGCCTACAGTGTATTTATAGTGAAAATGCATCACCTATAGGAGGATATATCTACTTATGAAGACACTAACTGAAGTTATCGAATGTGGTTCCCCAAAAGCGGAAGGATCGAGAACTTTATTTATTTTCTCTGTGTTCTACAGGACAGGTTTTGTGTTCGTGAATTGTTTTGTCCATTGGTGTTTGATTGGATACTTGTTAACTGTTGTGAATATTGATGCCTTTTATTATGTTGTTGTGCTGATATACTTATTTTCATATATATTTTCTTTTCGAGAACCTTTAATAAATTTTACTTATTTATTAACGCGCTGTTCACGACCCTTCATCCATAATTATTATTTCAGCTCTTACTATCGTCTCTTTGACAAGAGAAAGGAGAGAGAGTGGGTGGTGCTTAGACTATATAAGTGTGTTGAGGCTTGGAGAGAGAGATAACTTTAATGAATCCTCTTCCAGGTTGGTCTCAAGTTCACCCTATTTACACAATATCTATGTGTAATCTATAATTTTGTCAGTTCACTCTCATTGTCGATTTCACTACAATTGTCTAACTCGACAAATACTCTAACACTTTAACTCCACCACGACTCACATAATCGTAACATGAACATAACGCATAACTGTAACATTAACATATCACTTAACCGTAATATGAACATAACACGAAACTTTAACATAAACATAACACATAACTGTAACATGAACATAGCACATTACTGTAATATGAACACGACAGTCAACTGTTTCTAAAATACAAAGCATAAAGCAAAACCAACATGGACATCTCAATAACTGTTTCTAATATAAATTCTGCCCACATTTGATATATGTGTTTACGTGTTCAGTGCATTGGCGAGAATCTCAATGTGGGTATACAGGAATAACATATTCTATAAATATTTTTGTGGCGTATAGGTTTTCCTAATTGATTACATTTTACCCGCACAGCGACCGTATGACTTACTCTTTACGATTTCCAACTGCTGAGAGATTTTTAACGTCTGCAACTTGCACACGGGACTTCTTATTTTTTTCGGCTTTATCCGACCGAGAAGGCAAGGCATCCGACTTCACTTCAAATGAGATCAGGGTGAATGTAACATCATTAAGACCCACTGATTCTGAAAACAACCCCATCTAATATATCCCTGTACTGGGAACCGAACCCGGTACCTTTAGAATTAGAGGCGGAATATGAACACGACAGTCAACTGTTTCTAAAATACAAAGCATAAAGCAAAACCAACATGAACATCTCAATAACTGTTTCTAATATAAATTCTGCCCACATTTGATATATGTGTTTACGTGTTCAGTGCATTGGCGAGAATCTCAATGTGGGTATACAGGAATAACATACTCTATAAATATTTTTGTGGCGTGTAGGTTTTCCTAATTGATTACATTTTACCCGCACAGCGACCGTATGACTTACTCTTTACGATTTCCAACTGCTGAGAGATTTTTAACGTCTGCAACTTGCACACGGGACTTCTTATTTTTTTCGGCTTTATCCGACCGAGAAGGCAAGGCATCCGACTTCACTTCAAATGAGATCAGGGTGAATGTAACATCATTAAGACCCACTGATTCTGAAAACAACCCCATCTAATATATCCCTGTACTGGGAACCGAACCCGGTACCTTTAGAATTAGAGGCGGACACCATACCTCTCAGCCACTCCGACCCCTTAGTAAAGACGAATTCCCTATATTCGCTAACCGCTCCTCAGGAAGCAAAAAACAGGAAGAAGATGTTATTATATTGATATCCTATCACTTTTCCCTGACGTTTGCAAGGCTCGATATTACTAACCTTCATTATCTATCTGAATTCTATCACTGTGATTCATCACCTATCCATTATAATTCTTTGTGATCATTTTTCGCATTATAAAAATCCACGAAGCTGTGCCTTTTTGTGAGTTGTCATTAATCCACCATCAATGAGCTTTAGTTCTTGTGATTTTTGTGGGTTATACTAAGTGTGGGTTATACTAAGTTTGGGTTATACTAAGTGTGGGTTATACTAAGTGTGGGTTATACTAAGTGTGGGTTATACTAATTGTGGGTTATACTAAGTGTGGGTTAACCTAAATGTGGGTTATACTAAGTGTGGGTTATACTAAATGTGGGTTATACTAAGTGTGGGTTATATTAAATGTGGGTTATACTAAGTCTGGGTTATTCTAAGTGTGGATTATACCTTATGTGGGTTATACTAAGTGTCGGTTATACTAAGTGTGGGTTATACTAAATGTGGGTTATATTAAGTGTGGGTTATACTAAATGTGGGTTATACTAAGTGTGGGTTATACTAAGTGTTTGTTATACTAAGAGTGGGTTATACTATTTACACCTCATGGTAGAAGAGGAATGACTAAGTAAGTGGGTTATGCTAAGTGTGGGTTATACTAAGTGTGGATTATACTAAGTTTAGGTTATACTAAGTGTGGGATATACTAAGTGTGGGTTATAGCTATCTACACCACACGGTAGAAGAGAACGACTAAGTAAGTAAGTGGGTTATACTAAGTGTGGGTTATACTAAGTGTGGGTTATACTAAGTGTTGGTTATACTACGTGTGTTATACTAAATGTGGGTTATACTAAATGTGGGTTATACTAAGTGTGGGTTATACAAAGCGGTAGCGCAGTGATTAGTGCACTGGCTTCCTAGCTTGGTGGTCCATGGTTCGATCTCCAGCTGAGGTGAGATTTTTTTAGACCGTAAACGGCTCCGGGGTCGACCCAGCCACAAGAATTGGGTACCAGAGCAACTCTAGGAAGGTTAAGGTGGCCGGCGTGATACTGGCCACGTCACCCCTAGTGTGCCGGTGGTCAAGAAAATATGGGCCTAACACCATTTTCCTAATATGCCCCTATGGGCGTGTAACGGGATCCTTTACCTTTACCGTGTCTTATCTCTCGTCATTGTCGCCTGTCTGTAACTGTGTCTCGCGAAGGGTAAACCCCGAAACGTCCAGTGTTTCCTGTGTACCGTTAATTTTAAAACTGATTTCATACCATTTTACTTTTTAAAGTGACATCCCCAGTACGGTAAACACCCAATTACAAAAGTCCACCCTTTTTAAAATGTAGTGTTATGCCTTGTTCTGGCCTGGCGCGCTTCGTTCAACCCAGACACAGAGTCCATCAGTTATATTAGTAGGTCACATGTCCACATATAAAAGACCTTGATGGACTAGTATTTCACCAATCTTGAAAACTTGTACGAGGGGCGTTCAGAAAGTAATGCACCACATCGTTTTTCTCAGGAGCTGTTTATTAAAAAAGCATGAAATTTATAAACAATATACATGGATATGTCATGTAAACATCGGTATTATTCAACATAATCCCCATCAACGTGTACGGCTTTATGCCAGCGCGAAACAAGTGCATGTATTCCTAGCCCGTACCAGATTTTGTCTTGATCATGTAGCCCTTTTTTTTTGCTGCATGAATCACCCCTTCATCATCTTCAAACCTTGTCCCACGGAGTGCATCTTTAAGTGGGCCAAATAGATGAAAATCAGAGGGTGCAGAATCGGGACTATAGAGTGGATGGGGTAGTACAGTCCAACCCAATTTGGTGATTGCTTCCCGTGTTGCCAGACTTGTGTGAGGTCGCGCATTGTCGTAAAGGAGAAGCAGGTCTGCTGGATTCTTGTGCGGACGAACTTTGCGAAAACGTTGATTGAGTTTTTTCAATGTCTTAATGTAAGCTTGCTAACTGATTGTCTCTTCTCTTGGCATAACGTCCACAAGAATCACACCTTCAATGTCCCAAAAGACAGTGATCATGACCTTTCCAGCTGAAGGAATTGTCTTGAAATTTTTTCTTCGTAGTGATTGCGGATGATGCCACTCCATTGACTGTCTTTTTGTCTCAGGTTCAAAATGATGTGCCCAGGTTTCGTCACCTGTAACGATCTTAGCCAAAAAGTTCTCTTTATCAGCATTGAAACGCTCCAACAATTCAGAAGAAATTGCTTTCCTTTGCAATCGGTGGTCATTTGTGAGACTTCGAGGAACCCATCTTGCACAAACCTTAGAAAATCTGAGCGTTTTTATAACTGTATTTGCACTACCAATGCTGACTGACAGCTGTAAGGCCAATTGTTGAGTAGTGATTCGCCTATCAGTAAGAATAATGCCCTCAGCGCATTTCAACATTTCTGCATTGGTGGCTGTGGCAGGACGTCCACAGCGCGGCCGATCAAGCAGCTCCGTATCTCCACTTCCTGATTCTTTGATTCTCTGAACCCAGCGACTGACTGTACTCCTGTCGACTGCAAAACTTCCATACACATCACATAGACGCTTGTGAATGTTCACAACAGCTTCCTTCTCTACAACGAGAAATTCTATCACAATTCGCTGCTTATAACGCATGTTGCTAACACGCTCCATTTCAACGGTTTAGGGCAGCCGTATTATTTGGCCGGTTGCAGTGCAATTTAGTGCACACAATTGGCATATGCCATATTTGAAGTTTGCAAAATTTCATGCTTCTATCTTCATTATTAGCTGAGAAAAACGATATGGTGCATTACTTTCTGAATGTCTGTTGCAAGTGGAACTTATGGAAGGGGAAGTAATCTTTAGAATGGTTTTTTAGACATATTAAATTTCGAGTTGCAACGCTTGATTAAGCGGATACTTGTTTGACTTTAGGATAGAATTATCTTTTCCTATTTTTCGGGTGACAGAGTACAGATAAGCGTGTGAACGCTGTTTAATGTATTTATTCTGTACTGTTTTGAGTCATGTGAATAGCTCGCTAGTCTGCATGTGTTATCGAGAACGGTGTTCAAGACAGCCGAATCTCGTGACGGGTTTTTTGGCGGGACTAGTGTGTGATTTAGGGAGTTGTGTTTTGGGCGTGGACCGTGTAGGTCGAGTCCCAGTGTTTTTGGATAATGTATGCCTACGTAGGATTTGAGAAAATGTCGACTTATATATTTCGCTGTGTGTACAGCCTATGTGATACACTGCAGTGAAGATTTGTTTAGGCCATATGAACCTTATTATAGCTGCCGTGTGATGCAGGCTTTGCTATGTATTGAAGTACTTTTGTAGGCCATATTATATATTAACTGCAATGTGGAGATGTATGAAGCTATTAAGCTATTATAAGTCCAGGATTAGGACAGGCCATATTATATATTAACTGCAGTGTGGAGATGTATGAAGCTATTAAGTTATTATAAGTCCAGGATTAGGACAGGCCATATTATATATTAACTGCAGTGTGGAGATGTATGAAGCTATTAAGCTATTATAAGTCCAGGATTAGGACAGGCCATATTATATATTAACTGCAGTGTGGAGATGTATGAAGCTATTAAGCTATTATAAGTCCAGGATTAGGACAGGCCATATTATATATTAACTGCAGTGTGGAGATGTATGAAGCTATTAAGCTATTATAAGTCCAGGATTAGGACAGGCCATATTATATATTAACTGCAGTGTGGAGATGTATGAAGCTATTAAGCTATTATAAGTCCAGGATTAGGACAGGCCATATTATATATTAACTGCAGTGTGGAGATGTATGAAGCTATTAAGCTATTATAAGTCCAGGATTAGGACAGGCCGTATTAGATATTTAATGCCCGGGAAATTATGTTATAATGATTAGTGTTACTGCTAGCGAATGCGAGTACATTTATGCATATAACATTCATACTGAAACCACCCGGTGTATCAGTTGGTGGTTTACAGTCAACAGGATCTGACATCTACGACTATTCGCGTCGATAGCCTAAGTGGCGTAACTTTGTTATAATTAGCCTTATGTAGGCGTGGCTTGAATCTCCTGTACTTCAGAACTGTGACCTAGTTATTATCTGCCTGGGTGGCGCATTTGAGAAACGACGCACGCTTTATTCGTGGTAGAAGGCAACTTTACACCAGTAGCAATTGACGTCCTATTTCATGCCTGTAGACGACAACAACGTCTGCAGTGGTCAAGGAAGTTCAATTAGACTTAGACAGTATTTGTACCAGCATTTGTACGGGTTGTGACAGATTTCTGCAATATTCGGGTTACCTGTGCCAGTTGTCACCATCACAAGTTCAAGATGTTATGATACACGGAGTTGCCGTGTGCATTTCAGACTACAGAAGAGTCAAGAGTTGCAGTGTGTGCTGTATTATGGTTCCTGTCAACTTGTGCATTGTTAAGCACATATCATATTGACGAAATTACCTGAAGAGAAACGAATCAAGTTCCAGTGCTTTCCCGCAGTGGAGGTTTTAGCAGTCTATGTGATATCCAGTGTCGTGGCGGAAAAGAAGCGGGATCATTGACAGATAAGTGATTGTGTCTTGTGTAAATTGTGTCACTTCATATATGTCGCTAGGCCTCCCTAATTGCTCATTTTTTTTATTATTGTTGTTTATGTCTAATTTGACATATGATTAAGATTTGATGCATAGGTGTTAATGGCTGTTGACATATGTCGATTTTCCTGATAATGATGTGACTTGATAAAGGTGCTATAAAAAGGATTGGTGATACAGAATTGAGGAATAAGCTCATTTCTTGACAAATAGTTAACTTTGTGAGCTGGAAGGGTAATTGTCAAACCTTTTGCGACAGTAATTTGTCATAACTATAAGTGATTACTATATATATTTCAATAAGTAAGTGAATCACCATGGGTCGTGATATGTACCCTACAGATATAAGGCCTATGTTGGAGTCTGCATTTGTGGTAGGTAGAGATGGTAAGGGATTGAGAGGTGCACGACTTGGAGAATGGATAATGGATGATTTTTTGATTAATGTGTCAACATCCCTTGAGTTATTTGCGAAACATAACTTTAAGTTTGTTTGCAATTTGGTAATGGCCAAGGATTTGGTGAATTTGCTACGGCACCTTCGTGTGTTTTTGCAACAGTATATTGAACGTGAACACGGACATATAATGCAAAGCATGTTCAAAATAATCCACAACCATACATCTGATGAGCAGGAAAGGGAATTGAGAATTGAGAAACAAGCAAAAGTAAACAAACAGAGTGCTCTACAGCAAAGGGAGAATTTCCTAGAAGGTGTTGCTAAAGAGAGCGAACTACAGGCAACTGTGTATAAGCTTAAAAGTGAGATACTTGAATCAAACTCAGAACTTTCTAGTGCACAAGCTACATTAAATTCAGCTTTAAGCAAAGTCCAAGACTTGGAAGCTCAGATAGGTAATCTCACGCGGGAACTTCAAGAACAGAAAGAGATGTATGAGAAATTGAAGGTTGAGAATATGAATGAGTTAAAGACACAAGCTGCTCAAATCCAAGGACTTCAGGCTCAAGTGGCTCGACTTCAGCCACAGATAGAAGAGGTTCAAAAGATGAGATTTAGGAAACTAGCGCGACAGAGGAGAGCAAGCAAAGAAAAGGATGAAAAGGTGAAATTAGAAGAGTTAACTATGGAGAAAGAGAAGGTCGCTAAAATTGAAAATTTACTAGCAGAAGAAAGCGACAAAGTTTTGGCTGTTAAGGATTTCACTTAAAGATAATGAAATTGCGGAAGCAAGGGAAAGAATATTTGGCTTACTAGATATGGTTTTGAAAAACAAAAGGTGCTCTTCTGTCAATGTTCACAATGATAGACAGAAAGTTGCGAAAAGTCAACCCCATACACTTTTTGCTCAGAGAGATTTCATTCATGGTAAAGATAGATCTTATCGTGGTAAATACAACTTTAAAAGTTCTAATATTACTGGTAGTTCCAGTAATAATTCTTGGCGTCAGACCAACAAAGATTCTTGTGTAACAGCCAGTTCTGTTGGTCAGGAAAAGATAGGTGATAAATTTCAGGTCAAGATTCATAAGAACAAATATTTCTCTACTACTGGAAATACTCAGAAATTAATAGCGGGTGTTGAGACTATTACTACTTGTTCCAAAGATGAAACCCATATGCGGAACAATAGAGATACTATTGTTTCTGGCAGTTGTCAAACTCAGCACAGTCAGTTTGAAAGAATACTATTGCTTGCTCTACTTGTTGTTGTGAATATAACACTTTGTTTCAGCGTAAGGCAGCGGCGACATTCAAGGTCGGTCATGTTGTCCCCAAGAATTCTATGATATCTACATGTGATAGAGAGAGCTAGTGACATCGTGAAGAGACCGGGTTTTTACACAAGCCGGTGTTGGGTAATTGTAAACGTGATTTCTACGTTTTTCTCATTAAATTTCACTATTGAGTAAAATGGAAATTTTATTTGTATTTGTTGACAGAAGCTACGTTGCGATAAGAGTCAAGGCTTCTGCGACATATTGACGGTCAGAAATGTGAGTCAACTTTCCGCTCGAGTAGTCAACCGAAACCTGTCAGCGTCAAACTAAATCTGAGGTGTTGCTTTCTGAAGGTCAAGCATGTTTACAAGAGAGTGGGAAATTTTACGGCGTATTTTTTTTTCCTTAGATAGTAAATATTTTTGTATTCTATATTAGTACATGACATGTGGTTGTTTTGAAATAACATATAATTTTGTTGTAATGATTATTTCTTTGCATCTTTTGATTGCCATAATTTTTTATTGTTGTTATTTTTATGTCGGTAGTTTGATGTCATGGTTAATTAATATATAGAACATACAGAGAAGATGTGAATTATCTGTTATGTGGTGAAATGTAATTTTGGAAATAGCATGCATGTATCATTAGTGATCTTGTATTTGGGTTCGTCAGCATGTTGTGAAACTATGATTTTTCCAGAACTTGATTTCTTGCCAGTCAGGCATGCAGATTATTTTCCTAGCAGATTATTTAAAAAAAAAAAAACTTATTTTTTGTAGATATTTTTATAGAACCTTTTTTATATTTCATATTAGCAACAAAGTGTAGATTTATTGATAAAGTTATAGCTAAATAGCATTGTACTGAGCTGAACGTAATTGTCAGCAGAAAGAACTTAAAGGATAAATTAAATTTACATGTGTTGATTTAAAGGTTTCTTCGAGATGTGATTTAGGGAGTTGTGTTTTGGGCGTGGACCGTGTAGGTCGAGTCCCAGTGTTTTTGGATAATGTATGCCTACATTTGAGAAAATGTCGACTTATATATTTCGCTGTGTGTACAGCCTATGTGATACACTGCAGTGAAGATTTGTTTAGGCCATATGAACCTTATTATAGCTGCCGTGTGATGCAGGCTTTGCTATGTATTGAAGTACTTTTGTAGGCCATATTATATATTAACTACAGTGTGGAGATGTATGAAGCTATTAAGCTATTATAAGTCCAGGATTAGGACAGGCCATATTATATATTAACTGCAGTGTGGAGATGTATGAAGCTATTAAGCTATTATAAGTCCAGGATTAGGACAGGCCATATTATATACTGAAGCACATTAAAAACGCACCACCTGTATAATCCAGGAACAGAGTGTGAAATGTAAATATAAGTGTGTACAAGTTTACATATTTGGAATCTTTATTCATTTTCCTATGAATCCATGCTGGTCATTAATTTGTACATTTGATTGTTATGAAATTCGTTGCATTCTGTGCAGGCAAGGGAGAAAACCAAAAATACAAAAAAATGCACGTGCGTTATCCTGCTGGAGAAGCTGCAAGTCTGGATAAATTGTAAACGCAGGAGCAGCCAGTGCATCCAGAACCTCATCTCGATATGTCACAGCATTAACATTTCCACTGAAGACGTGAAGAGGCAAGCGATGGTGAAAACTGAATCATCCCCAAATGTGAATACTGCCACCTCGAAATCGGTTGACACAGCAATCTGCAAAGCGCTCTTCACACCGTCGCTAAACCCGCATACGTCCATCTGCAAAGATATGTTGAATCTGTTCTCGTCTGTGAATAGGACAGCATTCAACTGCAGTCTAGTCCATCTGATATGTTGCTCTGCCCATTGCAGGCGCTGCTGACGATGTCTGTGAGTCAAGTTTGGCCCAACATAAGGTCGTCTTGCAGTAAGGCCTGTATCTCTGAGTCGTCGTATGACTGTCATTCGAGAGACTTGCCCATGTCTACCCACTATTGCTCTTGCTGTTTGACTTGCCGGGAGAGTCAATTCCTTAGGTGACTCAGCACAATATGACGATCTTGCGCAGGGGTAGTAACTCGTGGTTGGCCACTCCGAAGTCTATCCCGGGCACTGCCAGTGGTTCCGTAACGTTCATTGAGACGTACAATAGTGCTGTGGTGGCAATTCATCCTTCTGGCAATGGCCCGCGAGCTCATTCCGGTCTCCAACATACTAATGGCTCGTTGGCGGTCGTTTTCAGATAGTCGTGGCATTTCAAGCACATGTACTGGGTGTTTTGTCTCAACGGCCTTTTTATACCGAGTATACTGCCACAACGCGTACACATTTTCAGGGTCATAGCTGTTGAGAATCGTGTTGCACGTGTAACTTTCATCGTTTTCATGTAGTCTGTACACACACCCATGGGTTGAATCTTGCACTTTCCATTCCAGCAGCCATTCGCTCTCTACCGCATGGCAAACACGGGGAAAATCCATTCCCACACTTTTTTTTTGCCAGCTTCTCGGCATCAGTATATATAATAGTGGTGCGTTTTTAATGTGCTTCAGTATATATTAACTGCAGTGTGGAGATGTATGAAGCTATTAAGCTATTATAAGTCCAGGATTAGGACAGGCCATATTATATATTAACTGCAGTGTGGAGATGTATGAAGCTATTAAGCTATTATAAGTCCAGGATTAGGACAGGCCGTATTAGGTATTGATGCAGTGTGGAAATTATATACTATGATTCGTGTTTTGCTGTCGAATGTGTGTCATCTATGTCATCGTATCTGTGTTGTAACGGAATAAACAGTATCGAACTGTTCCAGTCGTTTGCAACCCTTCTTGACTCCTGCATGTACCCTTATGTACGTACTGTGGTGTGCGAACATATCAACACACACCCAGGTCAACATCCCAGACACAGTGACAGGTCAGCAACACACATATATTGAATTAGCCTGTGTGGCGATGATATAGACCAAACCACTACACTCGCAACAGTGGGTGTAAACAGACTAATAACATTAACGTTTAATTACATTCAGTGAGAAACCAGCAAATCTAGTTTGTATCAATGTCCCTCGTACATTATCCTGACGAGCTTTCCAAAAAGTCGAAAGGTAAACTTCTGACGCAGAAGAACTGTAATCTGAATATCGATTCACTATTTGAAAGGGCCCAGTGACTGTTTAATCATACAGAGATAAAAGTCTGGTTAGTAATGTTCGACAGCTTCGCAAATAGCGAACTGTAGGCAACATCATTGTTAGATTAACACTTTTATCGTCAGAGATAACAAAGTATTCACAGCATGCAGGGAAAGTGTGTATGCGACAAATTTGTTGCACAACTTAACACGTAATTTCTAAAAATCCGCCTGACAAGTCATCATCATCACCACCGTCATCATCATCATCTTCATCATCATCATTATGGCTCTTTATGAACAATGTAGTCATCATTGCATTTGGCCCGCTTACAGGAAGCCTGCACCAAAATATTCACATGTTCTTGCGGCGATAGCTTCTGATGCAATTCGTTTTACATGATGATGTAGTTAGTTACCAACCCCAATCACACATGCCTGGGGAACGGTAGCTCTATTATTTCCCAGCTTCTTCAGAGACCATTAATAGCCACACAGGGCAGCCTGAAAAGAGCGTCGAAAATAATACACTTAATAATTACTCTACATTTTTATGTTACTTGTTTTTTCCTGTCCAAGTGTAAAGATCAGTGGGAAGCTGAAGTCTGAGCTCTTGAGCCAAGTGTGAAGATCAGTGGGAAGCTGAAGTCTGAGCTCTTGGGCCAAGTGTGAAGATCAGTGGGAAGCTGAAGTCTGAGCTCTTGGGCCAAGTGTGAAGATCAGTGCGAAGCTGAAGTCTGAGCTCTTGAGCCAAGTGTGAAGATCAGTGGGAAGCTAAAGTCTGAGCTCTTGAGCCAAGTGTGAAGATCAGTGGGAAGCTGAAGTCTGAGCTCTAGACCCAAGTGTGAAGATCAGTGGGAAGCTGAAGTCTGAGCTCTTGAGCCAAGTGTGAAGATCAGTGGGAAGCTGAAGTCTGAGCTCTTAGGTCAAGGGTGAAGATCAGTGGGAAGCTGAAGTCTGAGCTCTTGAGCCAAGTGTGAAGATCAGTGGGAAGCTGAAGTCTGAGCTCTTGAGCCAAGTGTGAAGATCAGTGGGAAGCTGAAGTCTGAGCTCTTGGGACAAGTGTGAAGATCAGTGGGAAGCTGAAGTCTGAGCTCTTGGGACAAGTGTGAAGATCAGTGGGAAGCTGAAGTCTGAGCTCTTGAGCCAAGTGTGAAGATCAGTGGGAAGCTGAAGTCTGAGCTCTTGAGCCAAGTGTGAAGCTCAGTGGGAAGCTGAAGTCTGAGCTCTTGAGCCAAGTGTGAAGATCAGTGGGAAGCTGAAGTCTGAGCTCTTGAGCCAAGTGTGGAGATCAGTGGGAAGCTGAAGTCTGAGCTTTTGAGCCAAGTGTGAAGATCAGTGGGAAGCTGAAGTCTGACCTCTTGGGCCAAGTGTGAAGATCAGTGGGAAGCTGAAGTCTGAGCTCTTGGGACAAGTGTGAAGATCAGTGGGAAGCTGAAGTCTGAGCTCTTGGGACAAGTGTGAAGATCAGTGGGAAGCTGAAGTCTGAGCTCTTGAGCCAAGTGTGAAGATCAGTGGGAAGCTGAAGTCTGAGCTCTTGGGCCAAGTGTGAAGATCAGTGGGAAGCTGAAGTCTGAGCTCTAGACCCAAGTGTGAAGATCAGTGGGAAGCTGAAGTCTGAGCTCTTGAGCCAAGTGTGAAGATCAGTGGGAAGATGAAGTCTGAGCTCTTGAGCCAAGTGTGAAGATCAGTGGGAAGCTGAAGTCTGAGCTCTTGAGCCAAGTGTGAAGCTCAGTGGGAAGCTGAAGTCTGAGCTCTTGAGCCAAGTGTGAAGATCAGTGGGAAGCTGAAGTCTGAGCTCTTGAGCCAAGTGTGGAGATCAGTAGGAAGCTGAAGTCTGAGCTTTTGAGCCAAGTGTGAAGATCAGTGGGAAGCTGAAGTCTGACCTCTTGGGCCAAGTGTGAAGATCAGTGGGAAGCTGAAGTCTGAGCTCTTGGGACAAGTGTGAAGATCAGTGGGAAGCTGAAGTCTGAGCTCTTGGGACAAGTGTGAAGATCAGTGGGAAGCTGAAGTCTGAGCTCTTGAGCCAAGTGTGAAGATCAGTGGGAAGCTGAAGTCTGAGCTCTTGGGCCAAGTGTGAAGATCAGTGGGAAGCTGAAGTCTGAGCTCTAGACCCAAGTGTGAAGATCAGTGGGAAGCTGAAGTCTGAGCTCTTGAGCCAAGTGTGAAGATCAGTGGGAAGATGAAGTCTGAGCTCTTGAGCCAAGTGTGAAGATCAGTGGGAAGCTGAAGTCTGAGCTCTTGAGCCAAGTGTGAAGATCAGTGGGAAACTGAAGTCTGAGCTCTTGAGCCAAGTGTGAAGATCAGTGGGAAGCTGAAGTCTGAGCTCTTGGGCCAAGTGTGAAGATCAGTGGGAAGCTGAAGTCTGAGCTCTAGACCCAAGTGTGAAGATCAGTGGGAAGCTGAAGTCTGAGCTCTTGAGCCAAGTGTGAAGATCAGTGGGAAGCTGAAGTCTGAGCTCTTGAGCCAAGTGTGAAGATCAGTGGGAAGCTGAAGTCTGAGCTCTTGAGCCAAGTGTGAAGATCAGTGGGAAGCTGAAGTCTGAGCTCTTGGGCCAAGTGTGATGATCAGTGGGAAGCTGAAGTCTGAGCTCTTGGGACAAGTGTGAAGATCAGTGGGAAGCTCAAGTCTGAGCTCTTGAGCCAAGTGTGTCGCATTGGCTACTCTGAGCCCGTGTTCTTGTAGGATGTCTGAGATGTCGTTTACTCATGTGACTCTTGGTCTTCCCCGTGCTCTAAAACCAGATCTTCCTATCGCTGTAGGCGCGTAATGGTATTTAATCGGGCTCCAGTCATATAAGATGACGAAACCACTTTATTTTCTGTCTCTCTATATATTTAATGCAGGAGGTAGTTCGTACAATGCTTCTCATATCGTCATTTTTCATTCTGCCTCTCCTGGTAACATTAATGGTTTCTCTAAACTTTCTGAAGCATCTCATCTCACGGGGTGTGATTTTCTTCTCCTGTGCTTGGCACTGACAGGAAACTTTTGGTAAAAATAAACAATCTCTTAGCTGTCGTTTACTTTTATACCTGGTCACATTAATAACAATGGATAGAAGATGCATCGCAGGAGTGAAGAGCAGAATAGCTCAGGCAAAAGCAACATTCTAAAAAATGAAGACTATTTTATGCAACAATTCTTTGTCAATGGAAGTAAGAAAGAGAGTTCTTCAGTGTTATATAGAACCAATCCTAACATATTGGAGTGAGTCATGGACAATAATTAAACAAGTAGGGAAGGCACTAGAGGCCACAGAGATGTGGTTTTACAGAAGAATGTTAAAAATAACATGGACAGCCAAAAAGGTAATGAGGTGTCCCGAAAGAGGCCAGTGCGCGAAGGAAACGTATTTCACAAGTTAGAAAGAACCAATTCACTTTTTTGGGCATGTTACGAGAAGAGAAAAACTGGAATATATCGTAACAACAGGTAAGATTGAAAGAAAAAGAGATAGGGGAAGACAAAGAGAGCAAAAACTGGACACTTTAACATCGTGGCATGGAAGGTGGTCAACAACAGAATTGATAAATTCTACTGGAGACAGGAAGTTGTGGAGAGACATGATCTCCTACGCCACTTGGCATGGTACTTGAAGAAGATGGTATTTGAACTCTGGAGCCTGCTTAAGCGTGATGATGTTGACATATATGTTAAGTGTGCTTGGAGATCTGCAGATTGACATAGTTTAGTCTTTGGTGTGCGAATTTTTATTCTTTATTAACTGCATTCGTATGGTTTTGCAATTTGTTTTCATTTCGTACATTAGACTTTTGTCATCTGCAAGAAATAACTTATTCAGTTATCTAAAGGCTATCTGGACACTATACATCCAAATTATTATCTCATCAGAGGTTGTAGTGAATAATGAACTCTAAACATCCCAGTTATGACCAATCAGAGATACTAGGGAACATAATTGATACTATTCAACCTGTAAGCTGTCGGTTTCATCTTGAAAACCGCCTCCTCCACCTCATTTAAACCACATGGTCTGAACACCCAGCATTTTGCTGATTTGAACTTCTCCACTCATGTTTTATATCTCGAGTTCTATCAACATTTCTTTTCTTAGCTGCTTGCCCCTCTTCTAACCAGCAGCTTCCTCTCTCATATTTATTTTTTTTAAGTCTATTTTTTTCATGTTCCATATTTTATTTTGCTCTCTCTCTTTCCCTCTCTCTCTCTCTCTCTCTCTCTCTCTCTCTCTCTCTCTCTCTCTCTCTCTCTTTCGCTCTCTTTCTCTCTCTCTCTCTCTCTCTCTCTCTCTCTCTCTCTCTCTCTCCCATCTTTGTTGTTGTTTGTTTTTCGTGCTTTGCTTACTCTCTTTGCTCGGATGTAGCCAATTTTGCGTCCAGCCACGGGAATGCACCAGTTGTAATGTTCGTACTTAATTTTCACTTTGTTTTTCATTGTTTTCAGCGTTTGCTAGTTTGACCCTGTCGAAGGTCTTGTGGCAGTAATGTAGGTTATTTTCTTGTTGTTTGTCGTAGTAAGACATAATAGCTTTTCCCCCCTTAACTCCACCGTTCATCCAATATTCATCAGAGATTAATAAAGACATTTTTTTCCATCAATTAAAGCAATAACAAACAAACAAAATAATATTAATACAAAGAAAATGTATGCAAATAACGTGCCGATGGTTTCCAAAACATCCATGCTATAAAAGGTGAAAGTAGTTCCACAGCTTTTGGTGTTGTAGCGGAGTGAAGTGTTAGAGATTTCACTGTACTAGGTCCAGTTTTATGTGGTCGAGTGACAAGTTCCCTTCCTCTCTGCCGTTGCCTTCTCTAACTCAAGAGCAAAGTCATGTATTCATTTACAACTTGGTAGACTGGAACGTGACGCTACCCGGTTTCAAACCTGGACCCGGTAATGTTGTCAGAGAGGCAAGTGCTTAATCTTACAGAGGTGCCATCGATCGCTGAATGTTTGCGCGTGATATGTTTCCTCTGCGCGGGTTTGCTGGATGGACACAAAAACAATCTGAGTGCAGCTTTGAGAGAAGGTAAGACCTAATTCAATATAACGGGTAATGGAACAACTATGAAGTTTAAGCGCTTATTTCTAAGTCCATAATTTGTTACACCGCTGCAACGATATTGTTAACTATACCAACTATTTCCTTATGTTACAAGAAAAACTATTACAATATTACTTCAAAGACATCAGTAAAGTGCATGTGTCTTTTTAATTACAATTATTTAGTCCGATTCTTTCAAAAGTATCAATATTGGTAGCAACAAGTGGCATGCATAACTGAACTAGGGCCTCTCAACTTGATAACCAAGGGCTCAATAACTATTTGCAGAGTAACTTCTAGATTTAGTAACAGGAATCACAGAAGTATGTAATCATGTAACAACCAATGGGGAACAATGTTTATGATTTCTGCAGCACACATTACACTGGCACATATGGAACCATATTTTTAAAATGTTTGCAAATATCACATGCCAAGTTCTTGTTTACTGCAGTTTTATTTACTCCTTCTTCTTTCTTTAATCTGAGCTCCCTAACGAATATAGACCTTCTGTAAACGTATGGAAAATTCTCCTTCCGAGTGCTATCAGCTTAAGGTCTTTCTTTGACTTCCTCGACATTGTTTTAAATGTCTCCAGCTCTCTTCTCCGTCTTATCGGTCTACTTCTGGTTCTATCACTCTTGAAATTCCAATACAAGGGCTGACTAATAATGCAGCTATCAATATGTTTCCAACATGTATATCTTTCCATCGCCAGCGTCTTTTTCTCATCTCTTGTTCCACTGGCACTTGTCTGGGTCACGTCATCATTTCCGCATTAATGATCTTGTCGCACCATTTCAATCCTTCTGTTCTACGCAAGCACCAATTTATGAAAGTCTGTAACTTTTTGGTTATTTCTTTCTTGTTCTCCATGTTTCACAGCCATACAACAGTACTTGACATTTGAGTTGAAGAATCTTGCTTTCGTGTTGGACTAGATTTATTTTGATTTCCATATATTTCCCGAAGCAACGGAAGCACCTCTTGCCTTCTGTTTCCATATGTTGATATAACTGCCTGTTCTTCCAACTGTGTTTATGTTGCGGTCATGATGTACGTAAGATTGTACATCTTGTAGTGGTATTTCTTCAAGTGTAATCGTGTTACTGTTTATTGTCTGTACTCTCATTATCTTTTTTTCCCCTGTGTATTTTCAATCCTACTAGCTGTAATCTCTCAACAAGTGTGTTCATGTTGTCTTGAATCTGATTACGGTTATGGGACAAAAGAGCAGGGTCGTCGACAAAATCTAGGTCATCGAGGTGTTTTGGTCAGAGTTCCTTGAATTCCATTTTTTATTGTCGATGGTTTCGTTTCGTTTTAAAGACTATCTTCATTGCACACGTACAACATCACTGCTCCGAACTCCTTCCTTAGATCACACAAGGACGATCTCAGCACCGTAGCACCGGTAAGAATCCCAATGAGTGTATATAGGAATCATACATTCTATAAATATTTTTGTGGTGGATTTCTAATTTTTATATTTTGCCAGGGCAGCGGCCTTATGGTTTACTCTTTACGATTTCCAACTGCCGGGGGGGGGGGGGGGCGGGGGTGAGGAAGAGGGGGGTAGGGGGGTTAACGTGCGCAACATGCACATGGAACCTCCTATGTTTTCGCTCTATTCCGAGAGGACTAGGCATCTGGTCTGACTACACAGGAGACCAGGGGGACCACTGGTTCTGAAGAAAGAAATTTCCATTAATTATATTCCCTCTACTGGAAATCGAACCCTCTTAGCTATTCCGACCCCTGCCGATGGTTTCATTCCCTAATCTTCTATAGCCAATAAGAAGAGAAATGGTGACAAGAGGCATCCCAGTCTCACTCCAGTTCATATCTCAATTGGTTCTATAAGTTATCCTTCATAACGTTTTCTGCATGTCATGTCTTCATGCGTTGTCTTTATTAAGTTAACGATCCTCGTTGTGGAAAGTGAGCTCCATAATACCATATCAGTTTCCAAAGTGATTCTCCGTCAACACTGTCAGATGCCATTTTATAGTCCATACATTCAATGTCAAGAGGAGCGTTCAATTTTAAACTATGATTTTTTATTTTTTTTAAATAAAATTTTGCCTCGTTTTGGCGAGGCGCGTCCCGTTCAACCTAGCCGGTTATTTTATGATCAACTACTATTTGTAGTGTGGCTACTTTGTCTGTACAGAATTTTCTTTGTAAAAAACCCGCTTGTTCGTCTCTCAGCTGTTAATCTATGAACTCTTTTAACCTCTGAAGGACAATCCTATTTAATATTTTCCCTGGCACTGTGAACAACATTATTCCTATGTAATTTGTGCACTTTTATAAACCCCTCTTCTTATGCAAATTGACCAGATATCCTTACTTCCAGTCTAATGGCATTGTTCCTTCTATCAGACTTTACCAAGCAGTTTGTGTAATATTTATGTAGAGATGTCAATTTCTGCTTTTGTGGCCTCTACTGGAATGCCATCTGGCCCAGTCGCTTTTCCATCTTTCAGAATTATGGCTTTCTTTATTTTTTTCCTTTGTTCGTCTTTCACAGTTAACTTGTAGCTCCTCTCCTTATTTACTTCTTATTAAGTATGGATCCACGAACGCAGAAGGCCCCCATGATGATGAAGATGATTAATAATAATAAATTCTTTAAGCGCCAAACACGGCGCATAAGGCAGAAACCAGTGCTCTCCAGGTTGTTCGTTGTGACGCCACTCCTCTTAGCTCTTGCACATTATTTAGGCCCAACGTTCTTCCTTCTCTTATTATTGTTCTTCTGAGTGTTTCTTTTGGTCTTCCTTTTTTCCTCTTACCCTCAGGAAACCAAGTGAGCGCCTGTAGTGGTATTCTGTTGTTTTGCATTCGTAGGACATGACCGATATATGACCATCGTCTTTTCCTTATATAGTCGGAGACATATTTCTGCCTAGAGTCTTCTCTTATTTGTCGATTAGTCTTGAATTCTTTCCAACTGATGTTCAGAATTTGTTCTCCCATGATGATGAAGATGATTGTCACAGCGTTATTTCGCAGTGCTTTGAAAAATCGTGTCTGAAAATCTAGCTAATATTAGCTATCATTGATAGAGGTACCCCAGCTGATAAGCGATCTTATGTCTTGTGTAGGACCACCCCAATAGGTCGGCGAAAGGTTTAGCCGAACATTACTACCAGAGTATATAATTTGCTTTTTTTCTTCTGAAATATATTTTATGCCCTTCCCCGTCCATCTACACTCGCTGACACCCAATAAGTCCAACTTATAATTATCCATTTCTTTAATTACTTCTTCCAATTTTCCGTCTTGATACATAGTTCTTACATTCCAGTATCCAATTTTAGAAATCTCCTTAGCCCCCAAGATATTAGAGTGAGTCATGTTTACTGTCGAGCCTGGTTCTGTTTCGGTAACAATAGCTTGTTTTACGATAGTGAATTGTTAACTCACTGACCCTCCGATCCAACCGACCCGAGGGGAAAATATCTCTAGGGGTATCTTTTATTCTATAATTTAAAAAGGATATCCATCGAAATATACACCTTCCTGATGTTTTTCTTTCGGCGTCTAAGGTGAGACGAAACCTCCATCTAGACTCAAGAGATTTGTCCAGCGTTAAGGACGGGAAATTTTAGCCCTTATGACTTCCGGAAGTCGAGCAAAATTATCGCTGTGTAATTTATGTTGTAGACTGTAAACTGAGTGCCTCCCATATTTTCGGACCTTGGTGACAATTACATTGTTAAGTCTAGAGCAGTGTAGGGTCTAGATCGTATTGTCTACAGGCCGTAGTTTAATAAGATGTCGATGATTTGAGCGTGTCAGTGTCATAGTTTTGCCGCTCAGGTGAGCGATATTTATAGCAGCCATATTGTATAATTTGTACCTTCGTGTGTGGAGGTGATAGTTTAAGCTGCTAAGGCATGTTTACAGTGGTTTTCTCATTATGGTATTTGATGCGTTTGATGGCCGTGTGAGGCCTTATTGTGTTTGTAGATTATTAAAGGGAAGTACCCGTTGAAGGTGTCTATTACTTTTGTCAGCCATTGTTGTGTGGTCATACCCTTAGGAGGGCGAGCCTATAGTTATTATTATAAACCCATACAGCAGTGGTGTAACCCGTGGAGTGTTCTCCGTGATAAGTGGTTCCTGACAATGATGATGATGAATGGGATGACAGGTATAAACAATGTAAGCCACAGTAGTATGCCATTTTTCTGCCAAAATTAGAAATAGTAATTGTATGAAAGCAGTACTTTCCTTTAAGTAACAAAACAGAATCCAGTCTAAAATAACTCATGACAAATTGTTTAATATTCTACACTAAGTAGGCTGTCGTGAAATGACGTCTGTTTCACATCACGAATTCTAATAACTCTGGCCCTACGGCGCGCCATACATTGTAAAAAGATAAAATACACTGACTAATGAAAACGCTTTCTTGGTCCGGTGTTTACAACTGCTGGGAAAATAAAGATGGCAAAGCCCTATCTGTGTAACATGATTAACTTCGGAATTTTGCTACAGCAGTATGGAAGAAGTACCACTTGGCAGAGGTTATCAAAACAATATTAGGGATGTTACTCTACCCGTAAGTAGTAATACTTTTACTAATAATATTATAGGACGGGATAAATCTTAGGTTAAATGCATTCGAAGCTTCAAATTGGCCTAAGTTTAGCTGTTTAAACTATGCATAACAGAAAATGCAAGTAGTAACCAAAAAGATTATTATATAGATATGTAAAGCCTAATTCCAAGTATAATGTAAGCTTTAATTGACTAAAATCGCATCAGGAATAACGAAGATAATTTTTAAAAAGTAGTTTTCCTACATTGTACAAAAGGCCAAACGGTACCCATCTTTTCGGATAGTTATTGCATTCCTCGGGGTCCATCTCGTACGTCCCCGGTCAGACTATAAATAGACTTGCCTAAGAAACTCCGGTCAGTCACGATTTGAAAACACAGAGAGCGGGGAAAGCAGAGCATATGTTAATGCCAGCGTTTGCCTTCTGCACTTGTTAGCAGACCTCTATCAACCATTGAGGGCTAGTCTGTGTGTGCCTGAGGGTAAGGACAAATATATATATATATATATATATATATATATATATATATATATATATATATATATATATATATATATATATATATATATAATTGTGTGTAATTATATTGATTAATCCAACTGTGCGATACGACGTGTATAAGATGTGTTAGGAATGGACAGTGTGTACTGATGAAACTTACAGACTCATGTGTAATTCGAGAGGCAAAGCCCTCCTTCGGAAATATTAATATATTGAGAAAGATGGTCAATTGTGTCTGTAAGTTGGGAAAGGCTTTTAAAAAAGTATTTCTTGAATATAATGAGATACCTACCAGGAACATAAAGAAGGACGAAAGGGATTGATTCACAGTATCGTTTGACATATTACTTAATAGTTTTACCCACAACCAAATTATTGTATGGAGGCCAATCATGGGAAAATACTTATAACTAAGAAGGTAGAAGTAAATTGTGATCACTTTGAATTAAAATGATTGTTGATACTATTCTGTACCTTGTGCATCTGCTAGCACGCTTATCTGAAACTGTCTATCGTCCCCATCTGTGTCATAAGAGGGATATGGATAGACAAATACAGGGATTGCGTTTGAATTCATTGCAGGTTTAATCCTTTAACCTAAAGTCTACAAATAAGAAGAGGCTTCTCTTACTAACGTTGCAACAAATGCAGTGCCAGTCTGTGATAGCAGGCCAGTCATAATGTATGTAACTGCTGGAGATTTCATCTGAAGATTCTATCCAGCATCTAAGGGAGCCATCTACAGTGACTCAGATAAGTTGCTTAAGGCAACTGTGCAGCTTATCCATAATCACCAAAGACATATACGCATCCAGTTTGTGATGACCATAATAGTATAGAGTTTCTATAAACTTATAATAATACTAATAATAATTCTTTAAGTGAATGATCAAGCAAGCTAATTTTGTTTACAAGATGATAGACATTTTGACCCAAGTGAAAAACATTTGTTGAACTGTTTTATTTATTTACTCTTGTAAAATCTTTGGTTTTAAAACCTTTTCAAAACAGAAAAGAGTAACTGTTTAATTAAATTGTACATATTCACCAGAAGACTTTCTTAAATTCTTTAATTTGAATTACAGTTCTTGTTGGTGAATTTAGTTATAAAATTACCCCTAGCAGAGTCAATAACAATATTAAATACCATAATCACAGAGGCGGATCAGGAGAGGTAGTAGTTAGGGACTCAGAGTACTACATCACCATCTTCTCTGGGAACTTACATAGCTTGACCCTACCTTTGTGTTTATACACCCTTACTCTATTCAGAGAAGGGGGTATTACTGATAAGACCAGACTCTTATCTGGCACTATCCTGGTATCATCTGATAGACCTTTATATCCAGGATATCTTCCTATTTTTAATAACATCTGAACCTCTCGCGACATAGGCTTCCGTTGAACAGGGGCCGCCCGCACAGTGCGGTTTGCGGGGTTTTATCCGCATCACAGACGGCATCTGCTTTTGCAGTAGAATCTTTTAGTCTCTTACATCAGCGAATTCAGAAACATAGCACATATTTCTTGTGCTAAGTACATTTGGTTATGAAATCAAGGAATACATTCAGTGTACAAGCTTCTTCTTTCTTCGTGTAAGCCATGATAAGACAAAAGATGTTATAAATCGTGGCAACAGGAAAGATAAAGTGGGAAAGAGGCGTAAGACGACAAACAGATCAGATACTATCGATCATTCTATCTAACTTTCGAAGAGGCATAGAGTTTTTTTCACAACCAGGTACAGAAAGAAATGGGATACTGAGCATCTAGGGCACTCACAACATGATGCATGTTACAAGCTCAGCAGAAGAGAACAAGTGATAAGTTTCAGACTCCGCACGCGACCTAAGACGCGTCAACAGTGAGGAATGCAGTAAGCGACCCATAGCTAGACTGCTTGCGTCGGGGTCAGCGAACTAGAGCTGACCAAGACCCTACTCCAGCTCCAAGTGGTGGTCCTGGAAACAGGCTGCATCACTGCAGTCTGGCTGAGTGAGTAGGGATCGAAGAGGGAAGGCTAACCCGGTCCCAAAAATGCCGTGCTGAAGTCGGATGTGTTGGCCGAAAGACGCAAATATCGCAGCTTCGCTGTAAACGGACACAACGCAACAAACGTCCTTTTCAGGACGAATTAAGAAGAAGAAGAAGACTCCGCACGGGCAACAGACTGAGATATCATCTATTCAACAAGTTAAAGATCCGAACTACCGATGAGTGTAACAGTGGCACCGATAAAATGACTGCTGAACATCTGCTTCAAAGATGCCCAACATATGAGCAACAGAGAAAGCACAAATGGCCGTCACCAGTACCATTCCCGGAAAAACTCTTTGAAGATACAAACAGCCTCAAGCTGACCACTGCTTTCTTTGAAAATATTCAAGTAGAGGTCTGTGAGTGTAGGAAGAAGAAGAAAATATTCAAGTAGAGGTCTGTGAGTGTACGAAGAAGAAGAACATATTCAAGTAGAGGTCTGTGAGTGTACGAAGAAAAAGAAAATATTCAAGTAGAGGTCTGTGAGTGTACGAAGAAGAAGAAAATATTCAAGTAGAGGTCTGTGAGTGTACGAAGAAGAAGAACATATTCAAGTTGAGGTCTGTGAGTGTACGAAGAAAAAGAAAATATTCAAGTTGAGGTCTGTGAGTGTACGAAGAAAAAGAAAATATTCATGTAGAGGTCTGTGAGTGTACGAAGAAGAAGAACATATTCAAGTAGAGGTCTGTGAGTGTGCGAAGAAGAAGAAAATATTCAAGTAGAGGTCTGTGAGTGTGCGAAGAAAAAGAAAATATTCAAGTAGAGGTCTGTGAGTGTGCGAAGAAGAAGAAAATATTCAAGTAGAGGTCTGTGAGTGTACGAAGAAGAAGAAAATATTCAAGTAGAGGTCTGTGAGTGTACGAAGAAGAAGAACATATTCAAGTAGAGGTCTGTGAGTGTGCGAAGAAGAAGAAAATATTCAAGTAGAGGTCTGTGAGTGTACGAAGAAGAAGAAAATATTCAAGTAGAGGTCTGTGAGTGTGCGAAGAAGAAGAAAATATTCAAGTAGAGGTCTGTGAGTGTGCAAAGAAGAAGAAAATATTCAAGTAGAGGTCTGTGAGTGTACGAAGAAGAAGAAAATATTCAAGTAGAGGTCTGTGAGTGTACGAAGAAGAAGAAAATATTCAAGTAGAGGTCTGTGAGTGTACGAAGAAGAAGAAAATATTCAAGTAGAGGTCTGTGAGTGTACGAAGAAGAAGAAAATATTCAAGTAGAGGTCTGTGAGTGTACGAAGAAGAAGAACATATTCAAGTAGAGGTCTGTGAGTGTGCGAAGAAGAAGAAAATATTCAAGTAGAGGTCTGTGAGTGTACGAAGAAGAAGAAAATATTCAAGTAGAGGTCTGTGAGTGTACGAAGAAGAAGAAAATATTCAAGTAGAGGTCTGTGAGTGTACGAAGAAGAAGAACATATTCAAGTAGAGGTCTGTGAGTGTGCGAAGAAGAAGAAAATATTCAAGTAGAGGTCTGTGAGTGTACGAAGAAGAAGAACATATTCAAGTAGAGGTCTGTGAGTGTGCGAAGAAGAAGAAAATATTCAAGTAGAGGTCTGTGAGTGTACGAAGAAGAAGAAAAATATTCAAGTAGAGGTCTGTGAGTGTACGAAGAAGAAGAACATATTCAAGTAGAGGTCTGTGAGTGTGCGAAGAAGAAGAAAATATTCAAGTAGAGGTCTGTGAGTGTACGAAGAAGAAGAAAATATTCAAGTAGAGGTCTGTGAGTGTACGAAGAAGAAGAAAATATTCAAGTAGAGGTCTGTGAGTGTACGAAGAAGAAGAACATATTCAAGTAGAGGTCTGTGAGTGTACGAAGAAGAAGAACATATTCAAGTAGAGGTCTGTGAGTGTACGAAAAAGAAGAAAATATTCAAGTAGAGGTCTGTGAGTGTACGAAGAAGAAGAACATATTCAAGTAGAGGTCTGTGAGTGTGCGAAGAAGAAGAAAATATTCAAGTAGAGGTCTGTGAGTGTACGAAGAAGAAGAAAATATTCAAGTAGAGGTCTGTGAGTGTACGAAGAAGAAGAACATATTCAAGTAGAGGTCTGTGAGTGTACGAAGAAGAAGAACATATTCAAGTAGAGGTCTGTGAGTGTACGAAGAAGAAGAAAATATTCAAGTAGAGGTCTGTGAGTGTACGAAGAAGAAGAAAATATTCAAGTAGAGGTCTGTGAGTGTACGAAGAAGAAGAAAATATTCAAGTAGAGGTCTGTGAGTGTACGAAGAAAAAGAAAATATTCAAGTAGAGGTCTGTGAGTGTACGAAGAAAAAGAAAATATTCAAGTAGAGGTCTGTGAGTGTACGAAGAAAAAGAAAATATTCAAGTAGAGGTCTGTGAGTGTACGAAGAAAAAGAAAATATTCAAGTAGAGGTCTGTGAGTGTACGAAGAAAAAGAAAATATTCAAGTTGAGGTCTGTGAGTGTACGAAGAAGAAGAAAATATTCAAGTAGAGGTCTGTGAGTGTACGAAGAAAAAGAAAATATTCAAGTAGAGGTCTGTGAGTGTGCGAAGAAAAAGAAAATATTCAAGTAGAGGTCTGTGAGTGTACGAAGAAAAAGAAAATATTCAAGTAGAGGTCTGTGAGTGTACGAAGAAGAAGAAAATATTCAAGTAGAGGTCTGTGAGTGTACGAAGAAAAAGAAAATATTCAAGTAGAGGTCTGTGAGTGTACGAAGAAAAAGAAAATATTCAAGTAGAGGTCTGTGAGTGTACGAAGAAAAAGAAAATATTCAAGTTGAGGTCTGTGAGTGTACGAAGAAAAAGAAAATATTCAAGTTGAGGTCTGTGAGTGTACGAAGAAAAAGAAAATATTCAAGTAGAGGTCTGTGAGTGTACGAAGAAAAAGAAAATATTCAAGTTGAGGTCTGTGAGTGTACGAAGAAAAAGAAAATATTCAAGTAGAGGTCTGTGAGTGTACGAAGAAAAAAAATAGATTCAAGTAGAGGTCTGTGAGTGTACGAAGAAAAAGAAAATATTCAAGTTGAGGTCTGTGAGTGTACGAAGAAAAAGAAAATATTCAAGTTGAGGTCTGTGAGTGTACGAAGAAAAAGAAAATATTCAAGTTGAGGTCTGTGAGTGTACGAAGAAAAAGAAAATATTCAAGTTGAGGTCTGTGAGTGTACGAAGAAAAAGAAAATATTCAAGTTGAGGTCTGTGAGTGTACGAAGAAAAAGAAAATATTCAAGTAGAGGTCTGTGAGTGTACGAAGAAAAAGAAAATATTCAAGTTGAGGTCTGTGAGTGTACGAAGAAAAAGAAAATATTCAAGTTGAGGTCTGTGAGTGTACGAAGAAAAAGAAAATATTCAAGTAGAGGTCTGTGAGTGTGCGAAGAAAAAGAAAATATTCAAGTAGAGGTCTGTGAGTGTACGAAGAAAAAGAAAATATTCAAGTTGAGGTCTGTGAGTGTACGAAGAAAAAGAAAATATTCAAGTAGAGGTCTGTGAGTGTACGAAGAAAAAGAAAATATTCAAGTTGAGGTCTGTGAGTGTACGAAGAAAAAGAAAATATTCAAGTTGAGGTCTGTGAGTGTACGAAGAAAAAGAAAATATTCAAGTAGAGGTCTGTGAGTGTACGAAGAAAAAGAAAATATTCAAGTTGAGGTCTGTGAGTGTACGAAGAAGAAGAACATATTCAAGTAGAGTTCTGTGAGTGTACGAAGAAGAAGAACATATTCAAGTAGAGGTCTGTGAGTGTACGAAGAAAAAGAAAATATTCAAGTTGAGGTCTGTGAGTGTACGAAGAAGAAGAACATATTCAAGTAGAGGTCTGTGAGTGTACGAAGAAGAAGAAAATATTCAAGTAGAGGTCTGTGAGTGTACGAAGAAGAAGAACATATTCAAGTAGAGTTCTGTGAGTGTACGAAGAAGAAGAACATATTCAAGTAGAGGTCTGTGAGTGTACGAAGAAGAAGAACATATTCAAGTAGAGGTCTGTGAGTGTACGAAGAAGAAGAAAATATTCAAGTAGAGGTCTGTGAGTGTACGAAGAAGAAGAACATATTCAAGTAGAGTTCTGTGAGTGTACGAAGAAGAAGAACATATTCAAGTAGAGGTCTGTGAGTGTACGAAGAAGAAGAAAATATTCAAGTAGAGTTCTGTGACGAAGAAGAAGAACATATTCAAGTAGAGTTCTGTGAGTGTACGATGAAGAGGAACATATTCAAGTAGAGGTCTGTGAGTGTACGAAGAAGAAGAACATATTCAAGTAGAGGTCTGTGAGTGTACGAAGAAAAAGAAAATATTCAAGTTGAGGTCTGTGAGTGTACGAAGAAGAAGAAAATATTCAAGTAGAGTTCTGTGAGTGTACGAAGAAGAAGAACATATTCAAGTAGAGGTCTGTGAGTGTACGAAGAAAAAGAAAATATTCAAGTTGAGGTCTGTGAGTGTACGAAGAAGAAGAACATATTCAAGTAGAGTTCTGTGAGTGTACGAAGAAGAAGAACATATTCAAGTAGAGTTCTGTGAGTGTACGAAGAAGAAGAACATATTCAAGTAGAGGTCTGTGAGTGTACGAAGAAGAAGAACATATTCAAGTAGAGGTCTGTGAGTGTACGAAGAAAAAGAAAATATTCAAGTTGAGGTCTGTGAGTGTACGAAGAAGAAGAAAATATTCAAGTAGAGTTCTGTGAGTGTACGAAGAAGAAGAACATATTCAAGTAGAGGTCTGTGAGTGTACGAAGAAAAAGAAAATATTCAAGTTGAGGTCTGTGAGTGTACGAAGAAGAAGAACATATTCAAGTAGAGTTCTGTGAGTGTACGAAGAAGAAGAACATATTCAAGTAGAGGTCTGTGAGTGTACGAAGAAGAAGAAAATATTCAAGTTGAGGTCTGTGAGTGTACGAAGAAGAAGAGGGAGAAATAAGATACTGGACCGTTTGACATCATGACATGGAAGAAGTAAAAAAAAAAAACAGAACTGATACACAATACTGGAGACAGAACGGTGTGGAGATACTTGATCGCCTATGCCATGGGGCATTGTACTAAGAGCAAAAGAAGAAGCGCCTACTCTAATTTAAAAAAAAAAAACCTTGGTTCAGAGGTATTTGTCATCGTCATTTATTGAACCAACAAATAAATTATTCCAAAAGTATTCCATTTTCTTTCTTGTATTCCATAGATCTCGCAAATACTGCCAACTAAAATATTTGATTTAAGATGCCGCGCCCCTTTCACGTCCTCATCTTGTTGTTCGCGGGGTACTTCGCGCATATGAATGGCTTGCCTCCATCCAGAGCTACTCACCCAATCTATCTGACCTACTCAAAATTATGCCAGGACATTCTGAACCGTCCTGTAGCTGTCAGCAGGATACCACCGTGTCTAGAAACAGGCTTTCAGGAAAGATATGTGCTGGACTTGGCAAACTTAATTGTGAAAATTCATAAGCTTGATGAGATAAATCAGGTGAGAGGACATTTAAAAAACAGCATTTATTCGCAGATGAACTTTTGTTGTTATAATAATATCACATTCACTATAATTATTGCCATCAGATATCAACCTCAATTACTATCTATGAATTAATCAATCAATCAATCAATCAATCAATCAATCTATCTATCTATGTATCTATCTATCTATCTATCTATCTATCTATCTATCTATCTATCTATCTATCTATCTATCTGGGAGCCGCGCTGGTGTAATGGCTTCGGCGTTGTACTGGCGACCAGGTGTTCATGGTTCAAACCCGGGCGTCGGCGTTTGAAGAAATGTTTACGGCCGGAAATTTGACTGAATGACCTGGACGGCTCCTGTGATAAACCCTCTGTGGATGGGAAGGAGCGAAGCTCCTGACCGGGTTGGAAGGAAAGTCCTCAGGTTCCCCAGCCTCGCAATGACATGTCATTGGGCCGAAGGGCTAAAAGCCCAAGTGCCGCTGGTTAAGGAAAAAAAAAAAAAAAAAAAAATCTATCTATCTATCTATCTATCTATCTATCCATCTTTATATCTATCTATCTATCTATCTATCTATCTATCTATCTGTCTGTCTGTCTGTCTGTCTGTCTGTCTGTCTGTCTGTCTGTCTGTCTGTCTGTCCGTCCGTCCGTCCGTCCGTCCGTCCGTCCGTCCGTCCGTCCATCCATCCATCCATCTATCTATCTATCTATCTATCTATCTATCTATCTATCTATCTATCTATCTATCTATCTATCTATCTATCTATCTATCTATCTATCTATGTAATGGCATCATCAGCAACAAGAAACGCACAATTGCCAGCTATCTTACAACTACTAATAAATCTAGCTGTATCTCTTTGGACCTACAGTAATAGCCATTTTTTTTAACTTGCTGATGAAAAGTATCCTGAATAGTTATAATTAGCATATGTAGTGTGTTCAAGTCCACATACTATGTACAATTGCCTATATGCTAAACCGGCATCATATCCTCTGCTGAATATCTACTTCAGAGGTGCCCAACATATAAGAAACAGAGAAAGTGCATTTGGCAGTCATGAGCACCATTCCTAGAAAAGCTGTAAGGGGATGCCAACAGCCTCAAACTGAGCACTACTTTTCTTCATATATATTCTTCACTACATATATTCTTCACTACATATATTCTTCACTACATATATTCATGTCGACGTTTGAGAGTGAACGAGGTAGATGACGGCGAAGATACTATCTGTCCAATCATTGTAAATAGAGCTAATAAAAATTATTAATATATCTTTCAACAGGCGATGACACTTCAATTGTATTTTGGACTGACCTGGTACCACAGTGAACTGTCATGGAACCCTTCTGATTATGACAATATCAGCTTCATTTACGTCCACAGCAGCAACATCTGGACTCCGAAGATAGAGGTCAACATGGGGAATGAGGACTCGTCCACTCTAGACTTGACTGGTGATCTGAGTATCAACTCTGATGGCGGTGTTACATTTATGAAACTAGGATTTTTATCCTTTGCCTGTAAAATTGATTTTTACCATTATCCATTTGACAGCCAGACATGCTCATTTGGATTTTATCCTCACGGTCCTCCATATGCTGATCCCAAATTTACTCTAAATAACTTTTCCCTGTCAAAAATTTACAATCTTTCTATGGAGTGGTCATTTGAAAGCCATAAGGAATATATCATAGAGTTTTATGAATGGGGTAATGGAGTTGTAAAAGTTCCTACTTGCAGTTTGACTGTACGACGGAAGTCATTATATTACGTCATCAGTATTATCTTCCCGATGGTCCTGACGTCAGTGATGATCCCCATGGTATTTGTGATACCCACGCAGACAGGAGAAAAGGTGTCGTACCTTGTAGCTCTCTTCACTTCGACGGCCATTTTTCTGAACTTCATCAGGTTAGAATCTTGTCTGTTGTTCCCTTTCTGTCTATTTAGATTAGGGCAGCACCGAATAGTGGTTTTTACTATTCGGCCGAATACGAATAGGGGCCTTGAACTATTCGGCCGAATACGAATACGAATAGTGAGTGTTGGGCATACAAAGTTGTGTTCAATAGGTCTACTGACATTTTTATTAATTATACAGCGTTACAAAAAATAGGGCAAATATCTTGGAACTATTTAATGCTACTAACTAGCCATTAATCAGTTGTTGTTTTTTTTTTAATTGCTGCATGAAACATGCATTGGCTTTAAAAAAAAAAAAAAAACAAGTCTCTCAACATTCTCTGCTAACAGACAACATATGTTATCTGAAAACGTGTTGTCGGCTGTGCTCAAGATTGCCACTCAAGTTCTAGAGATAAATCCAGATTTTCTTCTAAAATAAACCCAGAAATACCCAGATTATTTTATGCCTCAAATACACGGGATAGACGATGCTTACACAATCTTTTAGTGCAACTTTAGCACAAATAAGCTGTGTGCTACCAATTTTTATTTATTTCTTCATTTTTATTTTATTTTTTATTACCAAAAATTCACAATTATATAAAAATTATTTTATTAACACCCCAACCTCTGAACTATTGAAAATGAGATATTTTAACAGTAACATACTTACAGCAGTTACATTAACAAATTGTTCCTCAAATCAAATATAAAATGTTAGTTGTTACTGTTGAAAATTGTCACTTGTCAGAGACTCGGCATCCATGTCGACAACTTCTCCTTCGTCAAGATCATATGCATGAATTGACAATGTGGAATCTTGATTGTGGAGTTCCAATATCTTTGCATATCTCTACCGACAACGTCCTTCACGCACATCTTCAACCACGCTTTTACTGGGATTAAACTTATGACAAACTCCATCTTTGGCAACTGCTTGCTTGGCTAGTATTCGATTGGAAACTGTTTCACACAAAAGCTTGTTGGTTTGTTTAGTTTTAACTAAGTTAACCTTCGAAAACACTCTTTCGACGCATGCTGAGGAGTGAGGTGGCGTGTGTGTCGTCATGCTGCTACAACTACCTAGCGGACCTTCATCATCGCTCATTTTATTATCTTATAATAACAAAAAAACAATATTCTGTTTATCTGTTTAAGTCAGAAATTTAAAAAGAATAATCTAAAACACATCGCAAAAATGACTGAGTATTGTAGATGACAGCCATTAACAGAATAACAGGAAATAGATAGTTGATGTAAGCGAGTAAACAAACAACGTCATTGATGTAATTAAAACAAGAATTAAATTTAAGTGGAATAAAAAAATATATAGCACATAATGTTGTACATTTAATTATAATATACATATAATGTATAATGCTCAGTGCGCAGAATATACATACATTGTAAATGCCAATTGTCAAATATACCCAGATTAATGCAGATTTGAAAAAAACAATACCTAGATACTCAGACGGAAGCCAAAAAACCCAGATCTAGTAAAAAAATTACCCAGCTGTGGCAACACTGGCTGTGCTGAACAGAAATTAATTATTCGTATTCGATGGCAGCGTACTATTCGACCGAATACGAAAAGTTCATTGAATGCACTAATATAATAATAGCCCCTTCAGTCATAACTGACTATGGGAATGCGCCCCTGAGGTGGCAGCCCTCAGCTGCTTATTTTCCTGGTGCTCCTTTCGACGTTTTCTCCTCACCTCTGCTTCTTGTGTGAGCCTCTCTTCGCCCAATCTGAGGTGGTGCCGTAAATAGCATCGCCACTTAGTGCGATCGGCAGCTTCATCCTCCCATGTTGCTGGATCCATGTCCAGTGCCCTCATATCTCTCTTGCACACATCTTTGAACCTCAGCTGTGGTCGCCCAACTGTTCTCTTGCCATCTGCTAATTGTCCGTAGAAGATATCTTTTGGGATGCGACCATCTTCCATGCGGCGAACATGGCCAAGCCAGCGAAGTCTGCGCTGTCTAAGCAGCGTATACATACTTTGAAGGCCAGCACGTGACAACACCTCGACATTTGTCACTTTATCTTTCCACGAGATGCCCAGGATGCGGCGTAGACACCGCACTATTCGGCACCGAATCGAATACGAATCGAATATTCATTGCAGCCCTAATTTAGACGTTCTTCTTCTTCGCCGCTCAGCCAAAGCTCTCTCTATACTAAACTTTTTCCAGTAACGCTATATCGGGATCCAAAAGGGGGCACATTGTACTAGCACTGTAACCTACTTTACACGTCGTAAGAAGCGACTAAAACGGGTTGGGCATGTGACCGGTTTCCACTTCAACGTTATGCCATAAAAACTTCAACAATCAATGGGTATAAGTCAGCTAAAGAAAATACAACTCAGCCATCCAAGACAGAAGTAGGTCCTCTGGTATGGATGAGTATGACCCAACACAGAAAACTGATGGGAACGCGACAGAATGAGTTCGCGTGTGTTTGTTAATGGCGTATGCTCCTTTTGAAGCTAACAACAATTAACTGATTTATTGTAATACTTCATCTCAGAAGTAGAAGCAGACAGAAAACAGAAGGATATCGTTGTTATTTCAAACCAGGCTTGGACGGTTTTGTTGAAGACCTTTGCTCCTCGGGGAACTGGCGGGTATTGAATGAATCAAGGAATGTTAAGTGGCGGGTATTGAATGTATCAAGGAATGTTAAGTGGCGGGTATTGAATGAATCAAGGAATGTTAAGTGGTGGGTATTGAATGAATCAAGGAATGTTAAGTGGCGGGTATTGAATGAATCAAGGAATGTTAAGTGGCGGGTATTGAATGAATCAAGGAATGTTAAGTGGCGGGTATTGAATGAATCAAGGAATGTTAAGTGGCGGGTATTGAATGAATCAAGGAATGTTAAGTGGCGGGTATTGAATGAATCAAGGAATGTTAAGTGGCGGGTATTGAATGAATCAAGGAATGTTAAGAAGATCCGGAATAAATATGACACGGACCAAAACAACCCACCTCCGACAAGAACGACAACTCCATCTCCTAAAGTATCTTAACAACATTTGTGTCCCTTTCTTTTCTGTCTCGTCTACAGCTATTTTTTAAATGTTTTTCCTTAATATTTCCCCAATACAAATGATAAACCATAAAATTGAAATTTTTCAACGCAATCATATTACATGGTTGAGCTTTCATTTTGCAGAGTGATTAGACCGCTGGCCTCTCATGGCAAAGCTGCCGGGTTCGAAACATGCTTCAGTCTGGTTTGGTTTGGTTTTAAGGAATATCTTCATTGCACACGGACTACTCCATCTGTGCTCCGATTTCCTCCCTTAGATTACACGAGGATCTCAAAACAGTGCACGAACTCCGTAGCACTGGCGAGAATCCCAATGTGTGTATATAGGAATCACATATTCTATAAATATTTTTTGTTGTAGTGGGTAGGTTTCTACGATGGCAAAGACAGAGAGGTAAGGAACTGGTCAACTGACCTCTCAAAGATGGATCTAGTATAGTGAAGTCTCTAACACTTCACTCTCCTACGACAGTACCTACTGAGGGACTACCTTACCGTTTGCATTGCTATGAAACATGGAAAACATCAAAAACTACAATTAAGTAGTTCAGACTTTCATACACGGGTGATTGAGGACAATAAAATGATTAACATGTCTTGATGGAGTTACCAGTAGGGAACTGCTGGAGAGAACCAAACAAGTACTATTTGACCAAGAGGTGGAGTTAAGATATTCATGTTGGATTTTTTTAAAAAGAAAGAAGGTTAAGGTAGTCCCATAGCAGATACTGCAGTAGGGGAGTGAAGTGTTAGAGACTTCACTATACTAGATCCAGCATCGTGAGGTTGGATGACTAGTTCGCTTCCTCGCTGCCTTTTCCTTCCTGAACCCAAGGGTTGAGTCAGGAACCCATTTACACATTAAGACTGCCCATGGTAAATTTCCGGTGTTATGTGTTGCGGGTCGCACTGATGACCCGTCATCGAAGCATCATTTTTGGGTGATGCCTAGATGGCAGGGAGGATAGTGTGATTCGCTTGAATAGCTAGGCGGGGTTGTCGCACGGAAGGTCCTGGGTTCGAGTCCTGGGTAAGCCACTCACGTATGTTGTTTTTCTAGTTTTCTACTTCTTTATTTCTTACGAGTGCCTGAAAACACACCTTTATGTTTGTCTAATATTTATTAACCCATTTACAGCTGTGTAGACTGGAGCGTGATGCCACCGTGTTTCGTAAGCGGCATTTTTGCCGGGTAGGACAGACAGCCGTGTAGGATGTTGGATAGGACAGACATTGACGAAACCAGTTATTAGCATCACAAGCAGACCTTTTTTTTTTTTTTGAAATACATGAGTAAAAGAAGTTCGATTACGACATTAAAAACTTGTAGAGATGGAGGAGTAGAGTCCAGGTTTAAAAATAGGATATCGATAACATGGAAAGAAGCTGTTCAGATAGTTTCTTTCTAAGATCTGGTGTTCGCTGAACACTGACAAGGTTACGGGCAGCCGTTGGCGTAGTTCGCAGTCCTCTTCAGGACAAGTCCTTTTCAAGGCTTCATCATGCCAGCAGATAAATAATATTAGTCCCTTTCAGGACTTAGCATCTATCAACGCTGGACGGGCTAGCAGCCCTTTTCGGGACTAGACCTTATCAGGGCTACCTCTATTTTATATGACCAAAATATTTTGACCGCCTTTCTGGTCTCGTTCAATTTCTCATTTCATTTCTAGCTTTTTATGACCTCTATTAATTGTATTCTGTTTCTACGAGATACGCCCTAATCTTCTATATCCACGAGATAAGCCCTAATTTTCTATATCCACATCTCAAGGGCCTCAGATCTTTGTTTTAACTGGTTGTTCATCGCCCATATTTCTACACAATGCAATACTGCAAAGTACATATAACATTTGACGACTCATTCAATCGTGGGGCATTTTGTTTAGACGGTAGTATGCGTCTAATGTAGCTTTAGTCTCTTCTTTATTTCTGTTTCTCAAGTTGCCTTCCATTATTATGTGTCCACGATACGAGACACTATTGTATCTTCCAATTATCCTTGTTTGTAAAGTCTTAGTAAATTAGTGATGCTTTGTTAAGGACAGCAAATTTCAATGTCAGTTTAATTACGTTTAAGATAATTTTGTTTTTAACTCGTAAGCCGAACAAAGCACATAAGTTTAAATTTTTGTTTTGAAGCACTACAGACTCTAAATTTGTATTCTCGACGCAAGGCAGTATTATTTGTCATTTTTTTTGTTTTGTTTTTTTTTGTTTTTTTTGTTGCATGAGACATTTGATAGCATGATTACTTGTCACAAACTTCTGATGGTCACATTAAGGAAGTTCGTGACGTGTAGAGATTACTGGATTTTTACCAAAGGCGTTGAATTTTAATGTCTAAGCAAGTTAAAAATTGAATAGAAGAGTTGCCTAAACTAGAAGTATGGAAGTGGCATGACAAGGCCCGTAATGTGGAACTGGTGACAAGAGCCAGACAAGCGCTAGCATAACAAGAGATGCGATGAAAACGCTGTAGAAGGATCGGACACACATTGAGGAAACGTGTTGATAGCTTTACCAGGTAGTCCATGTTCTGGGATTCCCAGTGTAAGAGAAGTAGAGGAAGATGACAGAACACACGGAGAAGTGAAACAGAGACAAACATGAAGGGGATAAAGAAAAATGGAAAAACCTTGAGCTGATGGCACGGGACAAGAAGACTTGGCATAAGTTTGTTGAAAGCCTATGCTTCTTCGGGAGCTGAAGGGTGATTATGATGATGATAATGACGATAACGGCGTTGACGACGACTATGATGATGATGACAATGATGATTATGATGAAGTTAACATAGACAGCTGACAGAAACTAATACCGCGATATTGGCTTGTGTCAATTACAGCGATGTGATGCCTCGATCTCTGTCCAGTATTCCCTACCTGGCCATGTTGCTGATTGAAGTTGTAATGGAGGGTCTGCTGGCCATGATGGCCTCACTACTGGTAGTTAACATTCACGTCAGGGAGGAAATGGTGAGTTCATGTTGATGTACTATGAACGTCCTGCTTAAGAAGCTTTCTGCCCCACGAGGAGTATAGGGTCACCACCGCAGTTGATCCCACGCAAGGAGCATGAGCTAGAGTAATTCATGTGGTCTCGCATTTTTATTTATTTCTGTAGCAAAAAGTTGTACAAGATGAGGCTGCTAGCTTCGTGCACATCCTCAACTTAGTCGTTATGACAAGCGAGAACAGTAGTCATATTGTTATGCCTCGAAAACCCCACAAAGTTGAGATAATAGTATGATATTATTTGTCTTTCCGACTGTTGCAGTCAAATAAATGTGGTCTCCACAACCTAAATTATTTCAGTATTACAAAGAATTTGATACTTGTGTTTCTCTCTGATGATCTATTCCCACCTCTAATTTTTTATTATATATGTATCTATGATATAAAAGTGTGAAACTGTATCTACCTTCATTACGAGATGGATAGATAAAACGAGTAAAGATACTATTATAGAAAGTTCGGTAACACTTTCCGTTAGCCTCCTGTAACCAAACAGCCAGATGCCTCATTGCCAGCTAAGTTGGCACGTAACATTGAAGCTATTAAACAAGCTGAGATTCCATGGAAGTTTCTTAGTCAGCTGCAGATTATGGGTGTTTCAATGAGTAAAGCATTCGTGTAAGAGGGGTTGACCAAATAGATTAGCAAAGATAATGTTTTAACACAAATAAGATGAATGATAACTAGTTTAAGAGTGTGTGCATTACAAGACAGTTGTCCTCAAGTCTCTTAAGATCAGGTGTATCCCTTAGGCGCACTAAAAGCAATGAACTGTTAGATGACACTGATAGAGGCAAGTGACAACTCGTTACAAGTCTGTGTCAGTAGTGAAGAAGATTTAAGCGATTATGTTACCAAATTAAAATTCATAAATGTACTGCTAAATCATGAACAATGTGTGGTAGATTGTACGCGATGAAGTAGATAATGGTGAAAGAGAGGTAGCCGGTTTTAATAGAGAATAATAATAACTGAATAGTCGGACATGATGAGAAAAAGGGTTTTGAATAATTAAGGGAGGCGCCGTGAGCAATCACGTGGTATAAGTTCTGGATGATTCCATGAGCCGTCTATAAATAGGGGCAAACCACATGCCTCTTTCTCTTTTGCGCCATGTAATTCAGTGAGATAGTAGCACAGAGATGCTCATCTTCGTTATCGACTTATGGTAGAAGTCGTGACTGCGGTTTGCAAGACATACTAGTCACTGAGGGCACAAGGTGTTTGATGCAACCGAACGTCGTTCTGTGATCAGTGTGATCAACAAATTCAGAAAAGGATTCAGGTATGTAAAGTGTTGAAGCAAAAATGTGTAGCCACGCGGAGAAGTGTAGTTATGTCGTGAGCAAACGAGACCATGTGCTGTGAGCCAGAGACATTTGATAACGAGAACAGTTATGAGTATTAAAATGAGAGACAGCAACATTCAAGCAAAATTAACGCAACTTGGAGGTGCCCAGTCGAATTAGCTATAACCTGAAATAGCTGCTTAGTTCAAAAGTAGAGATGTCCAGAGTAAAAGAACAGACTGAAGCGCTAGCAGATACAATGAAGAAGCTTCCATGACCAACAAGAACATTGTAATGTAAGAGAGTATTTTTATCAGCAGGAGTAGATATGCCCTGCAGAAGTCTATGTAAGCATTTCTTCATTTGAACCCCACGTATATATGTTGAATAACCGTTCGTAAACAGCGTACACCTTAGGGTCAGTAATCAAGACAAGTAGCTCGCTCAAACTTGAGCCTGACACTATAGATCACGTAGGCAAGTAAGCTGTGGTCAACCTTCCAGAGGGTGCAGTAAGACCATGCCACAAATGTATTAATTTAGTTTTTAAACATGAGAAAAATCATTTTCTCCTTACTTTACCTTTCAAGGTGTTGGTTGATTCCTTCCTGACATGCAAAAAAAAAAAAAAAAAGGAAAAAAAAACACGAAAATATCATACTGAGAGTTGCTTGTGACGGATTAAAAATGTGGTTCATTTACCAACCAATATTCAAAATTTTCAATCAAACAATCAATCAGAACCCTTTAGCTTCCCAAGGAGCCTAGGCCTTTAACAAAACAAATGCCAGGTCTATGTGCTGCGTGCCATGAGCTCATTATCTTTCCTTGTCCTCTTCGTCATTTACATTTCTGTCTCCATCTATCTTCTCCGTGTACTCTTCCATCTGACTCTACTTCTTTTTTCCTGGGGATTCCAGAACAAATACTGCCTGGTAATGCTATCAACAGATTTCCTCAATGTGTGCCCAATCCTTTGTCATCGTCTTCTTCCCATCCTTATTCTACTAGTACTTGTCTGGTTTTTGTCATCGTCTTCTTCCCATCCTTATTCTACTGGTACTTGTCTGGTTTTTGTCATCGTCTTCTTCCCATCCCTTATTCTACTAGTACTTGTCTGGTTTTTGTCATCGTCTTCTTCCCACCCTTATTCTACTAGTACTTGTCTGGTTTTTGTCATCGTCTTCTTCCCATCCCTTATTCTACTAGTACTTGTCTGGTTTTTGTCATCGTCTTCTTCCCATCCCTTATTCTACTAGTACTTGTCTGGTTTTTGTCATCGTCTTCTTCCCATCTGTGGTGAAGTGGGATGTTATAAATATTTATAGGGGACTTAGTGTACTGACTGAGATCAGCTGTGAAGGTATCTATATCTAATAAGTGTAGTGTATTATAGATAACCTTACTTGCTGCCACATATATATATCTCTCAGTCAGAATTATTCTGGAATAGTGTGATGACTACGTTATGTGTCTAGGGTATGTGTATGATGAAGTGTAAGTCACAACAACAGACAGATAAACAATTTAATTTAATCCACTACTCTTGACAACACTGTGACACTCACATACATATAACACTCTATGAGAATATCTTAAGGAGTCACTGATAACTTTTCAAATAACAATATGTATTCATTGTTGTTATAAAGGTATATGTGTCCTGATTCAAATACAAAGGAACCAGGGATCACAATCAATTTTAATTACAAGTATATGTACAGACTTTATCAATATGAATATTGTAGTGACATATATTATTAAAAATATCCTATGTGTGTCAGTTGTGTAGTAGTAATATGAGGTAATACTGGTTTTGTTTTGTTCAAGCTCTGTTGGTATTTGTCATCATGACTTCAATAGTTTGTCTTTTGGGACTAGTATTGGAGATGTTCTCAGTTCCTGATATTAAGACAATTAAATTCCCCTCTGAATGTTATTTTTACAAAGTCATTTCAAGATGAGGGGACATAATGTTGAGCTCAGCTGGCCAAATCAGCTTATCTTGCGTGATGGCGGCAGGAAGGGACTCCTCTGCTCGAATTCTCCCCTGGGCTCTGGAGACACCTCACTGATAGCTAAAAAGACCAAGGAGTATGCTGTCCGACTCTGGATTCAGCAAAGCTCTGACCAGGTGCTGCTCAGTATCATCAAGACCACGGTCCCTGTAAACAAGAAGGATGTACCTTCTACTTCATAACTAACTTATACTCTCTTTTTACACTGATCACAATACATCACAAACATTGAGTTCAGAGCGTTAGGCCAACTGTCAGCTTCATCTGAAATACTTTATACCAGTATTTACCTCCTTAATGGTTACCACGCCTCTGCACTTCCAGCATTATTTCTTTCTAGTCAATCATCCAGGTGTCAGTGTACTATTTGGCCATTCCATGCCGTTTTACTTTCCTCCGACACCCTCTGTTCAGGCTGGAGCATTATAGGCTTTATCTCCTGTTTGCCACTGAACTACACACATATATATACAGGCATAAATTAACAATTCACATTCAATTTTCATTAAAAGATACTGAATGGTTCAAGCTTACCACAATTCATAGAATAAACACAGATACGTTGATTAGCAATGAATTCTGGCACATTTACTGGCACAAATTCCCATCTGCTTATGTTCCAGGCTTTTATTTAGCAAAATATGAGCTGGCTTCAACGCACTGTTGCTTTATCAAGCTTATTTAAACAAGTGGTTTCGAACTAACGCTCCTAAGTGATTATATCAGCGAGTCTGGCCAATCGAGCCACGTTTCGACAAGTGTTTGAAAAAATGTTACCTTCCTACGTCTCCCTAACAACCAAGATAGTATTTATAGCCCGACCAATCGTGGTTAGTCTTTCATTTGTTGCGCTCCAATCAATTTGGAGTTTACATGGTAGGCTATTTCTGTAACGTAAGGTTTTTTTCAAACACGTTATAAAAAAATTTTATGAGCAGAAATGATTCCATGTTGTCAGGCATCCCCACTATTTTATTTTGGTTATAATTTATTAATTCCTGGACTATTTGCGTAACGTTTTACATATTCTTTGTCAGCAAGCCCTAAGGAACCCAAATATCCAAATTTAAAAGAGCTACGTGGCTGCGTTCAAAATATGCAATTCCTTCTACCTCCTGTTTCGAAGATGTGCTGTCTGGGTACTGTAATGTTTTCACACGTAAACCCATATAATGTTATCTTTCCTAATAAGCGTTTTTTATGATTTTAAAACCTAACTCTGGGAAGGGTAGTGAATTTATCACTGTCCGTCTGAAAAAAAGTTAGTGCATGTAGTCTTACACGCGTGATGGCAGCATTTGTGTATCGCGCGACGCGTGTTGCATGCGTTCCTGATTTTCAGCCCTCCCTCTCTCTTTATCCTTTAGTCCATCTGTTCGTTCGTTTTGGTAACGCAGTATAATTAATGTTAGGATTAATTTAGGTCATTACGCAGTCTGCCTCTCAATGTTTTTCCAAGAAATACAGCACACGTTTCATTGAAGAAAGCGGGTATAATACAGTAAGCTTTTACTATCAACGTGAAAGCGTTACAATTAGCAGACGAAGCAGAAAACAAGGGGGATTTCGAGTACATTCTTTGTGACAGCACTGTTATTTTACCATTGCTCTTTTCTTTATTAATTTTATTTGTTAGGCTTCATATTTACCTAATAATTTATATATGTGGATTAGAATATTCCACGACACCTCCCCTCTTAAAACAGACATTATATGTCAGTCCTTTATTCTATATACACATAGAGAAATTTATTATTATTTCTGGGGTTTACGGTGATTCTCATCACACGGATGGCGGCTTAAAAAATCCGCTCCCAAATTGGTTTTTCCAGATATATACTCAATGCTAAAATTATATGGAGCCAAAAGTAAAGACCATCGGAGTAACCTGGAGTTCTCATGCCTAGCCTGTGCTAGAAACGATAAAGGTTTGTGGTCTGTTTGCAACTTAAATGCCTTCCCATATAGATAAATATTGAATTTCTTTATCGCCCATATTACTGCAAGACATTCTTTTTCGCTAGTTGAGTAGTTGATTTCAGCTTTATTCAACTTTCTGCTAGCATATGCCACTGGGCTTAATTCCCCATCCAATGCATCTGATTTCTGTAGTAGAGTTGCACCTAACCCAATATTACTTGCATCCGTCCTTACTATGAATTCTTGACTTAAGTCAGGTAATTTCAAAATGGGTTTACTTGTGAGCTTTTCCTTCAATTCTTGGTAAGTCATTTCACATTGTGGTGTCCATGTAATGCGATCTGGATGTCCTTTACGTGTCAATTCAGTTAACGGTGCACATATGGAATTAAAGTTCTTGATATACTTCTGGTAGAAACCACATAATGAGACAAAGGATCTCACGTCCTTCTTGGTTTGTGGTCTCGGGGCTTTCTGTAGTTTCTCTAAATTCTTTGGGTCAGGGGTCATGTTTCCCTGATAAACTGTGTCCCAAAAATTCCAATTCTTTACATCCAACGCAACATTTGGTTGGTCGGGCTGTTAAATTTGCCTCCCTAGTCGATCAAACAGCATGTTCAGAGAGTCAATGTGTTCCTCAAATGTTTCTGTTGCTATAAGGATATCATCCATAAAATTTGTTATACAGGGATTATTCAGAGGATCCAATAATTTTCTCATCATTCTAGAGAAGACACTAGGCGCATTCTTCAATCCAAATGGCAATCTATTAAACTCATAGTGTCCTTCTGAGGTACTAAAAGCTAGGTATGGTCTAACCTCAGGCTTTACTGGAATCTGATAGTATCCTTTACTCAAATCCACTTTTGAGAAATATTTAGCTTTATTTAGTCTGGCAAACAGCTGAGTTGTATCCGGCAATGGATCCACCTGTCCTTCTGTAATAGCATTCAGTCTCCTGTAATCTATACAGAGTCTATGTTCTCCAGAGGGCTTCCTTAAGAGTACAACACCGGAACTATATGAGGATTCACTGTGCGAAATAATTCCTTCCTTCAACAGATAGTCTATCTCTTCCTTCAAAGCTTTCTCCTTAGCAAACGGAATCGAATATGGTTTCATACAGACAGGTGTGGGTCTATCAGTTTCATATCATATTCCAATAGGTTTGTATGCCCTGGTCGGTCTGTTAACACCTCTGCATGATTATTTAGAACCTGTTGCACTCTCTCTTTCTGAGTTTTCGTTAAATGTGTACTGATTTTTACCTGTGCTGCTGTCTCACAGGGGTGTAATGGATATTCAAATGATGAAAGTGGTTCCTTTTTCATCTCCATGGCGATGGACAAGGTCAACAGGTGTGTCTCCTCCTGATGTTCTCTTTCCAAATATTTCTTCAGGAGATTCACATGATAGATTTTTTCTTTCCCCTTCTTATCTATCTTATAATTTGTTCTAGATACCTTCTCTAAAACTGTATATGGACCCTGCCATCCAATTTGTAACTTATTCTGACTCCCGGGCAAAAGAAGCAGTACTTTCTCTCCCACAGCCAAATTTCTGTCTTTCGCCTTCCTGTTATAATAGGCAGCATGTTTCTTCCTGGCTTGTTTCAAATTTTCATTGGCAAGTTTCCAGCCAGTTTTTAACCGAGTGGTCAGCTCATTCACATATTGGTATGAAGATGTAATGTTTTCCTCTGCCTTTTCATCAGTCCACGTTCTTAACATAGCTACATATGGACCTTTAATTGTGTGGACCTATTTGTCCATGCACCGGTATGGTCTCTTCCACTCGAAGCTTTATAGTGATGATTTTTCCTCCCAGAATTATCATTCACAAAACGACCGCTACCAATTTTTCTTTTGGGGCTTTCTCCCCTCTTAAAATTCTTGATGAGAGATTTCCTCTCTACATCCTCTTCCTCCAGTTTGTTTAAGTCCGATTGAGGGATTTTCGGCTTATCCTGGGGTAAGACATCTCTTTGCACTCTCCGCATAGTGGCCATTGTAAAACAGTTAAGTGAAGCTTGTCCGTGAAAAGGGGCTTCCCATTCCATTTGGTCCACTTTTCAAATTTATATCTCTTTTTATTATCAGGCCTAATTTTGCCCCGTGGCGTGTCCAGGTCCTGATCCATGTTCCCACTTGTGGGTGTTCCCTCATGTGCTATGCTACACCTTTCTACAAAATTCTCAATGTCCCATCTTGCTTTGGGCCAATAATAATTGTGAGCCACCTTTTGAATGATGGTACCTATCTTCTCATGGTCCCCATCTGGTTTCACATGTAGGCTCCTTATTAAGTCTGCCCTATATCTTTTTGGAAGAACCAGCTGTCCGTGACCTTTGGATCTAGCTCCAGTCTTCCTATACATCAACTTGTTTTTCATGTAAAAATCTCCCTTGCCTGGAGTTGTATGACAAGTTGACAATTTTCTGAAACAAGGCTTGAGTGTTTTATCCCCAGCCTGTGCCTTCCTCATCTCTTCTGGAGTGGTATCTAACATAATATCCTCCTCCTGTCTTGAGGTCGACCTGACCTGAAGGGTTGCCATATACACAGGTTTCCTTCTGCAACGGTCAGTGTCATGATTGTCCATCTGACAATTTTTACACCACCTTTTTCCTTGGTTGAAAGATTTTCTTTCATCATATTTCCTTTCATCGAATTGTGGGAATTTATTTTTATTTTCATACCGTGGCCTATCAAATTGGTGCTTACCTTTATTTTGATCCTTAGGATCAAATTTATTAAAGTTCTGTGGTGCCCTAAAGTTATCCACTTGTTTCTTTTTATTACCTGTTACCTCTGCTTGAGCTGCTTGATACCTTTCAGCAACATTTAGCAACTCACCCAGCCTCTCTGCACCTTGTTCCATGAGAAACTTTCTCAGGTCTGGAGCCATGGACTCTCTTAGTTGCTCTATAAGGACCATTTCCTTAAGATCTTGGGTTTTCCCCAGAGAAGTCCATTTCTCCAAGTATGTCTCTATTCGTGCAGAGAACTGGTGATAGGTTTCACCTGACAGTAGTTTAGCATTCCTAAATTTTTTCCTATAAAATTCTGCATTCTTTTCATACCTTAACAAAAGAGCCTGCTTTAGCATGTCATAATTTTCCTGATCACCTCTGCTCATTTTTGCAAAAACTTCATAAGCTGCCCCACGAAGTCCCTGAGATAACTTTAAGCTCCACCTTTCTCTCTCTAACCCATACGTGGTAGCTAATAGTTCATACCTATTTAGGTAGCTCTCTATATCATCGTCTTTCTCAACAAAATGATCTAAATGAAAATTCATAGCTGAGGTTGAGGCTCCTTGGCTAGCAGTGGCATCAGAGGCAAAGGGACTGGCACCATTTTCAGGAGCATGGCCCTGAAACTCAAACTCCCTTAGTCGTAACTCATGTTCCCTTTGTAATCTTTTCTCCTCCTTTTCTGCTTCCCTTTCTGCAGCTAATCTCTTCTCTCTTCCCTTTCTGCAGCTAATTTCTTCTCTTCCCTTTCTGCAGCTAATCTTCTTCTCTTCTCTTTTCTGCTTCCAATTTCTTAGCCTCTTTGTCAGCCTCAATCTGCAACCTCTTAGTCTCAGCCTCAGCTGCAACCTCTTAGTCTCAGCCTCAGCCTCAAATTGTAACCTCTTAGTCTTTCAGCCTCTAACTTTCTTTCGGCTCTTTTTCTAATCTTCTTTCTTCGCGTTCAATAAATTTGTCACATTCCGTAGTGACATAGGCAACCATAACTTGCCCATCTAATCCTAACTCTTTTGCAGTCTGTACAGCAGCAGATCGAAACTTGGCCAGGTCCGCCATTGTCTATCAGGTAAATTTCTACAATGTCTAACCAACAATTTAATCTCTAAATATATCTAATGGACAACACAGGCACCGTGAGCTCAACCTTATTTAATTCCACCCAAGGATACCTTTTAATTCTTATATTCCCTGAAGTGAATTACCCCCAATATTTTTAATAGGGAAAGATTCAAAATCCCAAGAGCGAGACCCCAATATATGTGGTGAAGTGGGATGTTATAAATATTTATAGGGGACTTAGTGTACTGACTGAGATCAGCTGTGAAGGTATCTATATCTATTAAGAGTAGTGTATTATAGATAACCTTACTTGCTGCCACATATATATATATCTCAGTCAGAATTATTCTGGAATAGTGTGATGACTACGTTATGTGTCTAGGGTATGTGTATGATGAAGTGTAAGTCACAACAACAGACAGATAAACAATTTAATTTAATCCACTACTCTTGACAACACTGTGACACTCACATACATATAACACTCTATGAGAATATCTTAAGGAGTCACTGATAACTTTTCAAATAACAATATGTATTCATTGTTGTCATAAAGGTATATGTGTCCTGATTCAAATACAAAGGAACCAGGAATCACAATCAATTTTAATTACAAGTATATGTACAGACTTTATCAATATGAATATTGTAGTGACATATATTATTAAAAATATCCTATGTGTGTCAGTTGTGTAGTAGTAATATGAGGTAATACTGGGTTTGTTTTGTTCAAGCTCTGTTGGTATTTGTCATCATGACTTCAATAGTTTGTCTTTTGGGACTAGTATTGGAGATGTTCTCAGTTCCTGATATTAAGACAATTAAATTCCCCTCTGAATGTTATTTTTACAAAGTCATTTCAAGATGAGGGGACATAATGTTGAGCTCAGCTGGCCAAATCAGCTTATCTTGCGTGATGGCGGCAGGAAAGGACTCCTCTGCTCGAATTCTCCCCTGGGCTCTGGAGACACCTCACTGATAGCTAAAAAGACCAAGGAGTATGCTGTCCGACTCTGGATTCAGCAAAGCTCTGACCAGGTGCTGCTCAGTACCATCAAGACCACGGTCCCTGAAAACAAGAAGGATGTACCTTCTACTTCATAACTAACTTATACTCTCTTTTTACACTGATCACAATACATCACAAACATTGAGTTCAGAGCGTTAGGCCAACTGTCAGCTTCATCTGAAATACTTTATACCAGTATTTACCTCCTTAATGGTTACCACGCCTCTGCACTTCCAGCATTATTTCTTTCTAGTCAATCATCCAGGTGTCAGTGTACTATTTGGCCATTCCATGCCGTTTTACTTTCCTCCGACACCCTCTGTTCAGGCTGGAGCATTATAGGCTTTATCTCCTGTTTGCCACTGAACTACACATATATATATACAGGCATAAATTAACAATTCACATTCAATTTTCATTAAAAGATACTGAATGGTTCAAGCTTACCACAATTCATAGAATAAACACAGATACGTTGATTAGCAATGAATTCTGGCACATTTACTGGCACAAATTCCCATCTGCTTATGTTCCAGGCTTTTATTTAGCAAAATATGAGCTGGCTTCAACGCACTGTTGCTTTATCAAGCTTATTTAAACAAGTGGTTTCGAACTAACGCTCCTAAGTGATTATATCAGCGAGTCTGGCCAATCGAGCCACGTTTCGACAAGTGTTTGAAAAAATGTTACCTTCCTACGTCTCCCTAACAACCAAGATAGTATTTATAGCCCGACCAATCGTGGTTAGTCTTTCATTTGTTGCGCTCCAATCAATTTGGAGTTTACATGGTAGGCTATTTCTGTAACGTAAGTTTTTTTTCAAACACGTTATAAAAAAATTTTATGAGCAGAAATGATTCCATGTTGTCAGGCATCCCCACTATTTTATTTTGGTTATAATTTATTAATTCCTGGACTATTTGCGTAACGTTTTACATATTCTTTGTCAGCAAGCCCTAAGGAACCCAAATATCCAAATTTAAAAGAGCTACGTGGCTGCGTTCAAAATATGCAATTCCTTCTACCTCCTGTTTCGAAGATGTGCTGTCTGGGTACTGTAATGTTTTCAAACGTAAACCCATATAATGTTATCTTTCCTAATAAGCGTTTTTTATGATTTTAAAACCTAACTCTGGGAAGGGTAGTGAATTTATCACTGTCCGTCTGAAAAAAAAGTTAGTGCATGTAGTCTTACACGCGTGATGGCAGCATTTGTGTATCGCGCGACGCGTGTTGCATGCGTTCCTGATTTTCAGCCCTCCCTCTCTCTTTATCCTTTAGTCCATCTGTTCGTTCGTTTTGGTAACGCAGTATAATTAATGTTAGGATTAATTTAGGTCATTACGCAGTCTGCCTCTCAATGTTTTTCCAAGAAATACAGCACACGTTTCATTGAAGAAAGCGGGTATAATACAGTAAGCTTTTACTATCAACGTGAAAGCGTTACAATTTGCAGACGAAGCAGAAAACAAGGGGGATTTCGAGTACATTCTTTGTGACAGCACTGTTATTTTACCATTGCTCTTTTCTTTATTAATTTTATTTGTTAGGCTTCATATTTACCTAATAATTTATATATGTGGATTAGAATATTCCACGACACCATCCTTATTCTACTGGTACTTGTCTGGTTTTTGTCATCGTCTTCTTCCCATCCCTTATTCTACTAGTAATACTGGTACTTGTATTAGTGTCTTTTTCCCTTTTTCTTTTTTGTCATCGTTGTCTTTTCCCAGTGACAGTTCCTTTCCCTTATTCTACTATGGTACTTGTCTGGTTTTTTGGGTCATCGTTCTCTTCTTCCCATCCCTTATTATTCTAGCCATGGGTACTTGTCTGGTTTTGTCATCGTCTTCTTCCCAGGGCAGGGGGGGGGGGGGGAAGGGATATATTCTATTATCCGGGCTATTCGGGGGGGAACTTTACTCTGCACACCGGTCTGGCTTGTATCAGGGCTAGTTTTGGTCTCAAGGGGGGGGATGGAGGGACTATTTTCAGGGGTATTTTTCGGGGGACGGGACCCCGGGGGCCATAGGGGGGGGATTTACGTTCTTTTTGTTGTTCTTCGTGTTTCAGAGCCATACAATAGTACTGCCTTGACGTTTGACATTCTGATTTTTGTGTTAAACATGATGTCTTTTGATTCTCACCTATTTTCCAATGGAACGACAGCTCCTCTTCCCTTTTGCATCCTTATTTTTGTACATCGCTGTCTGTCCCTGCATGACTAATTTTATATTTTTAAACTTCCAGGAAACGGGCAAGGAGAGAGAAATACAAAAATGCAGTGCTGATGGAAATTTCACTCAGAAAGGGAAGACCTCCAATAAAATTTCTGACGTCACCATAAAAAGTGTGTCCATTCAGACTTCAGGAATTCCCAGGTCCAAGAAACTGGATAGAATATTCTTCCTACTCTTTACATTTGGTCAAATTATTTTCCTTGGGATATTATTCTTGGGCACAGATTGGATCATCCAGTCCAATAAAGGACATTCGTAATTGTGCAGACAGACCCAGGTCTGCTACATGATTATAAATGTATTAAGTTAAAGGATCTTGTCCTTGGTGATAAGTTTTAATTAGTATCTGTCGATCACCTTATCACAGAGGTTTTCAAACTGTTCATCGCGGCTCCCAGGGGCGTCGCGGCTCCCAGGGGCGTCGCGGCCCTCGGCTAAGGGCGTCGCCGTGGCTTGGAAAAAGTGTTGGGCTCGATATTATGAGCCAAGGTCCATCAATAAATATATATCTTCGTAGTATAGAGAGGAGCCGCGGTGATTTATGCACAGGTCAAGGGAGCCGCGGACCAAAAAAGTTTGAAAACCTCTGCCTTATCAGATAAAATTTGTTACTCTTTTCTTCTTGAAAATAAAATTACAGCAGAAACAAAATCTGCATTATTTACCAAAGAGCATCCTTATATGTTTTGTCTTTACCCATGGTACCTGTGGTATAATTGTGCGCCAAAATTGCTGCGCTGAAGACTGCCACAGAGCTGTAAATGTTCAAGGGGTTTGCATTATATGAAACTACCTTTCTATCTGTATTTGTTGTCTTTGACATGCTTTTGATTGAAATTATTCCTCGGTGTGTATGCCCTGTGACAGTTTATTTTTAAAGTAACAAGGAATTTACCAACAAAGCGTTTGAAGACACGTAGCTGAAAGTGAACAAATTATCAGCACGGAATGATTTAACGACATTTGGATTGTTTACTTTTACGCCTTTCTGTCTCTCCTACACTACCCATTTATTTCGTCATTTTACGCGCATAGATCTGCCCCAGCGCCGCGCCTTAGATTTGTTGACCTCTGTTCATATCGCATTCGTGTTATTTCACGGCTGGTTGACCACGGCCGGCAGATTAATTGCTATCGCCGGGCGAGCGAAACCAGACGGGAAAGAACGAAGTGCAGGAAAGAAATTGATTGTTTTACGTAACTCAGTTCCGCTCCAGTCGGAGTAAGGCGAAAGATTACATGTGTTCGCGGTTAATCGCTCACACCTTCCGACACCTTGACGGAAAGGACAAAGGAAGCCAGATTGTCTGTCTGAGAAAAACGACTATAGTCCGCGAGTGTCAGCGATTAGCCGTCTGGCGAAAGAATTTGAGTACCAGTGATAATTACTTAATCTCATCTGACCAGACAGTCTCTGTGTAATTATTACAGATAAACATGGCTGAGAATGTATTATGAGCAAGGCAATCTTTGAGGGATGAGATCACAGATGTGTTCGCCAATCTGTATAATAGAGACGGCAGTAATCATGCTATATTTGAAAGATAGGTCATGTGTTTAAATTTTAAAATGATATTTTAAAACTTTCGGGGGATAATAATAATTAACACCCCGACCCATCTAGTCTCGCGCAGGGATTGGACCAATTGACAGCAGGAAATAAACGATCGTTTCGATTGGAAGGTTGTCGAAAAGCCATGTGGAAACTTGGAGCGAGAATTGAGAATATAACTTAACACAATTTGAGGCTGAACCACACTGCATTGCAATACGTCAAAGTAGCAACTCCTAGGAGCCAGAAAAGAATAGGACAGAATTCCAAATTAAACCGACAGGACCGAGTATTTTGGGCATCTTTAAGACTTTAGAAGAAAATCCGTCTTTTAAAATACAAAAACTGTAAACCTAGGAATTGGAGCACTCGTCATAAGAGGGATTCTAAAATTACCCACAGACCAAGTGTTCGAAGCACCGACTCTAAGTTGCTATGTCCATTAATCTGTGCCCGGAGATTGTATATCCCAAAAAATTGGGGGTAAGTTATACCAATATTTTACCATGTAAAGTTGACACGTTTGTACTTGCTGGTGGTTATACAAGTCATACAAGGCTGGCAACCACAGCATTTGAAAATAGATTATTCATAAACTTCAGCAAGCGCTGGTGATTGCTTCATGCTAGTTCGTACAGAGAACTAAAAGCAGAGGTAACCCCAGACTCCGAATGGAGCAGTGAGTGAGTGATGATTACATCACCTGAGCATAATGTATATTATTATTTTGTGAGAAATATGTATCTTAATAATGTTCATCCAGGCATCGAGCTCGTGCTGTGCAGACACATTTTTTCCACATTAAATTAACCGAAAGAATAATGGTGATGTCTCATCACTGAGATATGCTTAGGCAGAATAAAATCTCTGAGAGACAAAAACTGGTGGATGGACAGCGAGAAAGGCGGCTGTTTAATCTTTTGACCACAATATCCTTAGCCGAAGCATTTGTTCTTTTGTATTTCCTACAACGTTCTTGGTACGAGACCAGCTTGTGGTTCGATCTACGCTACTAGTTTTTGAGTCAAGAGCTGAGGTTCGACACTAAACACCTACATTTGACGAGTTGTGAAGATACCTACGTTGACCTTCTTCTTTGATCCTTAGCCGCCGACCGTCAAAGCAGTCAGTGGCCATTACGCCTGGTGGCGTCTTGTAGGGCAACAACAAATTGATTCCACTTTGCTCGGTCGGTGGCCACCCTTTGTACAGTGCCCCAACTCTGGTTCATTCTTTGCAACTCAGCCTCCACAGTCCTCCGCCAAGTTGTTTTTGGTCGGCTTCTCTTTCGTTTTCCTTCACGGGTCCATAGCATAGCTGTTCTTGTGATGGTATCGGGGTCTCTCCTGAGGACATAGCCAACCCAGCTCTAGCGTCTGCCAGCTATGATGTTGTGCATGTCCTCTTGCTTGCTCCGAGTAAGCAGATCTTGGTTGAGGATGGTATTCGGCCAAAAGATTCGGATAATGTTTCTTAGGCATGCTGTGTAAAAAGAGGACAATTTCGACATTTCCTTCTCTGCAACTCTCCATCATTCCGCACCATAGAGAAGCACAGAAAGCACACAGCTCTGATATAATCTTAATTGTGTGCTTGTGCTGTACTGAGAGGACTTCCAGATGTTGTTTAAACTAAAAAAAAGGCTATTTTTGCTTTGTTCATTCTGCTGTTGATGTCTTTGCTTGCTCCGCCATCTGGTGTTACTATGCATCCTAGGTATGTGAAGGTGCCTGTCTGTTCCAGTTGCTGATTCCTTACTGATATGGGCTCAGGGTTGCTCACATTGAGCTTCATGACCCCTGTCTTCTTTAGATTGATGTTCAAGCCTACCTGCTGACTATACTTATTAAGTCTATCCGTGTTTTTCCTGGATGTGTTGATGTGAATGTGCTAGTAGTGCAATGTCATCTGCATATTCCAGATCTTCCAATGTAGAAAATGTAGTCCATCTTATTCCTCTTGGACTGCCCTCTGTTGTCTGGCGCATCACCCAGTCTATGACTGTGAAAAATAGAGTGGTTGACAAGGGGCATCCCTGTCGTACTCCTGTCTTCACCTCAAAGGTTAGGTTGCTCTGCCCAACGTTACATGTAAAGTTTGCATAGAGGATTTTTATGATTGACACTATGCAGCTTGGAATTCCATAAGCCCTCAGTATTTTCCATAAACTGCCCCTATGTATGCTGTCAAAAGCCTTTTAAAAATCAACGAAATTAATGTACAGCTGTCTTTGTCATTCTGAGCACTGCTCTGTAATGTTCCAGAGGGTAAATATATGATCTGCACATCTTCTGTTCTTTCTAAATCCTGCGTGTTCTTTCCTCAGAGTGCAACGATGAAAATGCAACAAGAGTGAAGAAAATCATTGACCAGGATCGAAAAATGACAATAGTGGAGATAGCTAGTAGAGTAAAACTGAATGAAAGAACAGTTTATAGAATTTTACACAAAAGACTGAACATGAGAAAAGTGTGTGCACACTGAGTTCCGCGACTGTTGACACGTGAACAGAAGCAAACGAGGGTAAATTGCTGTCAACAGTTGCTCAAAAAGTGTCGGTCAAAAAACTTTTTGGAGACCATGGTGACAGTAGATGAGACTTGGGTACACCATTATGACCCCGAATCCAAAATTGCCAGCATGCAATGGAAAACCCTGGGCTCCCCAACACCCGTCAAGCCGAGAGCGCAGAAATCTGCAGGAAAAGTGATGCTGACTGTTTTTTGGGACGCCAAAGGTGTCCTGTTGAAAGATTATCTGCCTCACGGCAACACAGTTAATGGAAAGTACTATGCAGATCTTCTCACCAAACTAAGAAAGGTTGTGACCAGGAAACGAGGGATAACGCGCACTCAAAATCTTCCTTTGCTTCAAGACAACGCGCCCTCTCCCAAAGCACGGCTTGTGCAGCTAGCAGACAACGATTTGAATATTGAAATTCTTCCACACCCACCATATTCTCCAGATTTGGCTCCATCAGACTTTTTTCTATTCCCAAATCTTAAAAAACAGCTAAAAGGAAATCATTTTGACAGCGATGAAGAAGTTATACTGGCATGTGATGACTGGTTTAGTTTGAAAAATAGGGTGTTTTACTCCAAAGGTCTTTTCAAGGTCAAGCAGAGATGGCAGAAGTGTGTCAATTCAGACGGTGGCTATATTGAAAAGGAATAAACACTATACACAATTTCAGCTCTCTGTGACATGTCCTTCATGGTCAGGCCCAAGACTTATGTCAAGCCCCTTGTATATATATATATATATATATATATATATATATATATATATATATATATATATATATATATATATATATATATATATATATATATATATATATGGTAAAGTACAGTGATACAGCGATAAAATCATAAATTATATATATATTAAAGTCAAAATAATAGCAGTAGAAATAAAATTAATAAAGTTGTAACGCGTCTTCTTCCCTGCGCCAGAAAACGCATTGATTTAAGCAGGACAGAACATAGTGGGAAATCTTATCGCCGAGTTGGTAGTATTGGCCTTTAAAACGCGCCTGTCAAGGGTTAACGATAAAAATTTGAAAATTCTACTAGCGTAGGGTTCCAGGAAAGATAGAAAGAATAAAACACACGAACGCATAAGAATGAGAGAGGAAAAAAAACTTGGTAGTGTCCAAAAATCAAGTCTGTTTTTGCTTTTAATTTCAAATTTCAAAATTGTCGTTTGGTCATTGGCCAAAGCCTTTCATATTATTAAGAAAATTCAACGGCTTGACGCCATTTGTAGAAGATAGTCCCGAGAGCAGGACGTTGTGTATTTCTGAAGAAAAGTGATTAGCCTTAATAAAGCAAATATATATGAAAGTATAGGCATCACAATCCAGCCAGCAGTACATCTGGAATCTGCTATTCAACGTACCTGTGTTTTTTTCATTGAATTCTGGGTCTTATCTGGCACTAGTCCGGTGCCAGAGTTCTATGTGAAAGCTGTTGAGGAGTTTTGGAGGCCAGTAATGATAGGGGTCGCCAGTTTCCACCTATTACTTTTGGAGCAGTGGTCATTCGGCAGAAAGAATTCAGACAGTTCCAGTGGGCCAGATAAGTGAAATATCTGGTACCCTAACAGTACATCAGCTATAAGAGCAGCATACCCCTGTATTCAAGAAATAAAACATTTCCCTAGTGAGATTAACAGAGACAGTGTATTTTAAAGAGACTGGGAGTGATTAAAGAATCCCAAACAGCCATCCAGTGTTAGAAACCAGTAATAGACAGATTTTAGTAACACCATTAGTATAATTTAACAGTATTTGTTTGGACACTTGTCCCTGTGGGTCTAAATTTACATTTGTATATATATCTTGAATTCTTTTCATTTTTAAAAGTCCTGACCAGAAGAATACTAGGTTCAGGACCAAATAAATCATACAGAAAATTATTAATTGTACAAATTTATCTGAGGTGTTATTTCCTTAATCATAGACCTTAATACTTTTTGGTGTAGAGGTGTATTATTATTAAAGTACCATCACACCACACTTGCATATCCCTAGACATTAGACGTAGCTATCATTAATACTAGTCAAGAATAAGTCTGCTTGAGGGCATAAGGTGGTAGCAGAAAGGTATCCTGATAACTCACCCTAAATTTGTTAGAATCAGGGACCTTCACAGCTGGCCTCATTCAGTACAATAAAGAAAAATATCAACATCATTTCATAACATCAAAACCCACCACGATTATATATATATATATATATATATATATATATATATATATATATATATATATATATATATATATATATATATATATATATATATATATATATATATATACATACACATACATACATACATACATACAGCCAATGAATAATCAGAGTAATTTCGTTTAATTAAATCAGCTGGGGGCTTGAACAAGCTAAATCATACAATATACATCTTCACAAAAGGCGGCTGGTAAGAGAAAAAGTTAACATGCTCAGACTCATTCAGCATTGTTCATGACTTCTGATATATCTTGTGAATACTCGCTCCATGCAGAAGCATCATTACCCGTCAACTCTGCCAAGAGTAATCTTGTGCGAAGGTAGATACCTTTGAAGGCCCACATTAGATACTCTAGGTTTTGGCCACATTTGGACCACTACTGCAGAGCAAGGTATAGGCAACCCGTGACAAATGGAAGAGATTAGCTTAGTTCCGGGGGGGGGGGGGGGGCGCGTTCTGAAGAGACAAAGAAAGAAAAGGACTATTGCACTCTCAAGCATGTCGTATTAGGCGACAAATATGAGGTTGTGCATGGGACTGGCAACCTCATCATATAAAACACATTGCCACAAAAACTACTGCATGTGAATGCTTGGTGTTGGCTTCCTTCACGGGGATCTGCTGCAGTACTGGCGCTATGCTCCGTAAGGAGCGAAAAATAAAAGGGTGATGATGATGATGGTTATGATAATGGTGAATGGAAGTAATTGGGACACACGTCAATTAAGCACTGGCAGGCATACCTCGGAGATATTGCGCGTTCGGTTCCAGACCACCGCTATAAAGCAAATATCGCAATAAAGCGGGTCACACCCATTTTTTTTTTGGCTTCACAGTGCATATAAAAGCCTAAAATCATGTTTACACTATGTCTATTTAGTGCGCAATAGCGTTAGTGTCACATAATGGATTGGTGCGACCCCTTCTTCTTCCTAATCTCTGTTTCACTACGGCAGTGATCGGTAAATTTGTGGTACGGATTTAATGCGTGCTTTCAATTGTCGCACTTTCTTTCTTTCTTTCTCTGCTAAGTAGCAGATATTTTATGTTGTCAAATCATTTTGACACTCCTTGTAGGTGATAATTATCACATTTTGCTTGATGTGGCACAGATTTGCTGAGATTGTCCTTGAGCAGGTGAAGACCAATGTGGGTTTGCTCAGTTTCGCATGATTCTGTTTGCTCACGCTGGGCAGGGTAAAACCATAGTCGGTTTTCGTTTGCTCGGGCAACAGATAACAAGAATACCCGTCTGTGCGACACATTTGGGACGACGCGTATGATATAATCATTTCCTGTCCACGACATTACTTTGTAAGAAAGTAATGTGTTACATCTGACACTCGTTGTCGTATGAGTTTAACGACATGTTTGTGAGTTCGTACACAAGGCAATTGGATTTTACTGCCCATTTTCAGAAAAGTAATGTTTGAAATTTTGCACAAGATGAGTCATGCAAAATATTCAAATCAGAATGGCTGATTATTTGAGCTCGATAAAAAAACACAGCGGTGTTGGACAGTGAATATAACCTGACGCTTCAGTCAGTCTAGTTCACTGTGAGATTCACGCTGCCAAATACACCAGACTTGCCAGTAGTTAGAAGTCAGAATTTCCATTTATCAGACCGGACACCTTTTATTGGAGTATTCATCAGGACTTACAATTCAGCCCAGGAAATCTCTAACATTTTAAATAAGGAAAACCGGAATATCTGAGGAAACTGAAACACACGGAGTCATAGAGGGAGTTTTCTTATTAAATAAACGACACCCCAGACGCGTGAAAGAGACCGATTCAAGTCTCTTTTATTCATATGAGCAAAAAGTCTGTGAGCCAGGATTGGCGTAAGTTGTGATTTTACATTCTATATTTTATTACTAACATGTATATGGCCATGTGAATTTTAATATGTGAAGATCGCTAGCGGATGTCCTAGTTATATGAGGCTGGCAACCTTCGCCTAAATAATGATTCACGAACCACCACTGCATGGGCTTGGTGATTGCTTTATTGCTAGTTTCTTAAAGAGAACTAAACGCATAAAGAGTCCCAGGTTCCATATGGAGCAGAGAGGAAAAGAAGGAAGAAATGATGTACATTCTTACTGTTTCAAACCAGTGTAAATGTCGATGTTAACATATGCACTTTAAAATTAATGGAAGTTTCAAACTTTTCAAATCAGTGTAAACATAAATTAAAACATATTTAATTTATATTGTAAACACTTCACAATCAGTGGAAATGTAAATGTAAACATATTCTATCTGTACTATTAAACTTTTTTATTTAAATGTAATGTAAAGCTAAAGATATCCAGTTTAAATGTAAAGAAGTTTTATCCCGAGGGATTAAATTTAATTCTCATCGAGGGTAAATTCTGAGATAAATGGGATAGTAGAATAGAAGAAAGGGGACACATAAGTATGTGTCGGGACACGCAATACTCACAAAAGCGTTTCGTTTCTATTCTTTATCATAGTTATTGGTGGTACCAGCAGAAAGTACTATCTCTGGAACAAGAAGGGAACAGTGGCCTAAGCTTTAAGACGAGGGACCAACTTTGTAGACTCTCCTTGACATTTCTGGGAAACGAGCTACATCCGACAACCTTGACCAGCGACGAGAGTGAGCAGTGTAAAAAGAACCCATCAGCGGGAGCAGAAACTACTATTGGCAGCTAAGTGTAAAATATATGCTGCCAAAGTGAACTTTTTTTCATCATCTCTATTACCAATCAATGATGAAACTTTTCTTCTAAACTATTCAAATTATTTTCTAACCGTTAAAACTTGAGTGATTATTAAATTTTGTTATTTGTAATTCTACAAATTTAACTTCGACGAAATTATTTTAAAGTTACTACATGTTTGTCTCAGTCAATTTACTACACACACTCTAAACAGAGCTATAGGGAGCCGCGCTAGCGTAGTGGTTACAACACCGCTCTAGCGACCGGGTGATTCAGGATCAAACCCGGGCGACGGCATGTGAGGATTTTTCGTCGACCGGGAATTGGACTGGATTAACTCGAGACCTGGCGAGAAAAATTTGAAGAAGTGTCGTCGACCAGGGATTGGCGGCTCCTGAGCCGACCCAGCTCTAATGGGTACCTCCGAAATCGGCGAGTATCTGCCTGAATGGCGAGGGACACCTGTCTCTGTACAAGAAAAAAGGGATACTCACGTAAACTCAATATCAGGTTAGACATTACCAATAACCTGAGATTTCGCCTCGAGTATTAGCGGGCGTACGAAAAAAAAAAAAAAAAAAAAAAAGAGCTATACCAGAATAATAAGAAATCGACTGAGTTAATCAGAGATGGGGGCTTAACGAGCTAACATTAATCATTGCTTAATTCTTCACAAATGTGGTCGGCAGATTCTAGAATTAACGTGCTCACCCAAAGCAGCATTGTTTTCGCTTATCTGAATATCTTGTGAAGACTATCTTTGTGATAGAAGTGTCATTACCCTTCCATCTACATCTCTTTCAAGAGTAATCTTGTGCGAAGGTAGACACCTTTGAAGCCCATATTAGACACTCTTGAGTTTTGTACACTGTTGGACCACTACTGCAAAGCAGGGGAGGCAATACCGTCACAATTAGGTCTAAAATAAAAACAATGTATTGAAAATTAAAAATACTTTATTACTAAAAAAAATGTCAATCTTCATCTCTGAGCCTTCAGCGAATCGTAATCTTTTTGCCAAAATCTATCGGAAGAAGAAGGCACGTTCTAATAAACATGAATAATTTGAAGGGAAAAAAACCGCAATATCTGCGAAGCGCAATAAAGCGAAGCGCAATAAAGCGGTATACCTATATATATATATATATATATATATATATATATATATATATATATATATATATATATATATATATATATATATATTTATATATATATATATATATATATATATATATATATATATACAAGGGGCTTGACATAAGTCTTGGACCTGACCATGAAGGACATGTCACAGAGAGCTGAAATTTCGTATAGTGTTTATTCCTTTTCAATATAGCCACCGTCTGAATTGACACATTTCTGCCATCTCTGCTTGACCTTGAAAAGACCTTGGGAGTAAAACACCTTATTTTTCAAACTAATCCAGTCATCACATGCCAGTATAACTTCTTCATCGCTGTCAAAATGATTTCCTTTTAGCTGGTTTTTAAGATTTGGGAATAGAAAAAAGTCTGATGGAGCCAAATCTGGAGAATATGGTGGGCGTTGAAGAATTTCAATATTCAAATCGTTGGCTGCTAGCTGCACAAGCCGTGCTTTGTGAGAGGGCGCGTTGTCTTGAAGCAAAGGAAGATTTTGAGTGCGCATTATCCCTCGTTTCCTGATCACAACCTTGCTTAGTTTGGTAAGAAGATCTGCATAGTATTGTCCATTAACTGTGTTGCCACGAGGCAGATAATCTGTCAACAGGACACCTTTGGCGTCCCAAAAAACAGTCAGCATCACTTTTCCTGCAGATGTCTGCGATCTCGGATTGACAGGTGTTGGGGAGCCCGGGGTTTTCCATTGCATGCTGGCAATTTTGGATTCGGGGTCATAATGGTGTACCCAAGTCTCATCTACTGTCACCATGGTCTCCAAAATGTTTTTTGACTGACACTTTTTGACAACTGTTGACAGCAATTTACCCTCGTTGGCTTCTGTTCACGTGTCAACAGTCGCGGAACCCAGCGTGCACACACTTTTCTCAAGTTCAGTCTTTTGTGTAAAATTCTATAAACTGTTCTTTCATTCAGTTTTACTCTACTAGCTATCTCCACAATTTTCATTTTTCGATCCTGGTCAATGATTTTCTTCACTCTTGTTGCATTTTCATCGTTGCACTCTGAGGCTGGTCTACCAGATCTTGGCAGATCAGCAACATTTGAGCGGCCACACTTAAACTGTTGACACCAGTTTTTTACCGAAGTATATGAAGGACAAGAATCACGAAACACTGGTTCCATATCCCTGTGTATTTCTGTAGGTGTTTTTCACTGAAACATCAGTAATTTTATCACAGCTCTGGCCTCCTTCTTTTCCATTGTTTTGTCAAATCTTTGGAGCATCAGATCCGGTCAATAGGGTACATTGCGCCGTGCACCGTAGCGGGAAAACCCATTGAATAAACAAATGCGTACTTCACACATTCAGTGCAAATATGATGAACTTTAAATGTGCCGAGTTTCATCTTTCTCTTGTGACTCCTTCATGGTCAGGCCCAAGACTTATGTCAAGCCCCTTGTATATATATATATATATATATATATATATATATATATATATATATATATATATATATATATATATATATATATATATATATATATATATATATATATATAGAGAGAGAGAGAGAGAGAGAGAGAGAGAGAGAGAGAGAGAAAGAGAGAAAGAGAGAGAGCGTAACTGTCAGCTAAGGTTACTCCGAATCTCAGTTACTCTACAACTGTTAACCATTGCTGCCGTTGGACCAGGTTTTCATTCATACACCCCATATTCAATTGAGGAACATCGAGTGAAAATCTTACAAGCTATGAGGCCAACTTTTTAAGCATTACCAGGCAGTACTTGTTCTAGAATCCCCAGGAAAAGAGAGGTAGAGTGAAACAAACGAACCCGTGGTCTTGAATCCCATTGAACATATCTGGGACTATGTGGACAGACGGTGCCCACCCTCCATTATGAGCTACAGACCTTTGATCAGTTGTATACAGAGCTTACTGAGGCATAGAACAACATCCCAGAAGACCAGATCAGACGTTTGGAGCTCTCCATTAGACGCCGCTGCAGTTCAGTGGTGCATGTTCATGGTGTTCACATTCGTTACTGAGTTTGTGATTTTTGTTTTGGACACCGCACTTCTTTAAGGTACGACCACGTGACATTCGATTACTACATGTTTGTTTTGTAACCTAATTTCTTTCAGGACATGAATCCGTTATCGAACTGCCATGTTTGCTTTATCAATTTCTCGATGCACATTTATTGAGAACAAAATACAAGGTGTGACAGGTTTCTTATGTTTATATATATATATATATATATATATATATATATATATATATATATATATATATATATATATATATATATATATATATATATATATATATATATATATATATATCTATATACTAACTAGCAATAACCCGTCAAACTTGACGGGTTTTTAATTATAGTGTGCTGTTTCCGTTCCCGGATGAGCAGATAGAAGTACATTCTTAGAGTGTTTTTGGTTTCTTTCCATTATACAGTGTAATCAAACTGTTCATGAACACCGTCATTTGAACGCTTTTCTTTGTTGATTGTAACTATTTTCGGGAGAGTATATATAATGGAAACAATACAATTTTTCAACACGGTTGCATTCCTTAGCTGTGACCAACGTACTGGCTATTTCAGAATAGAAGAACATTTCTTTGCCGAGCGCTTCTAATTTCGTGAAAGAATATTAAAAGAAATAAATAAATAAAACCAAAGTATTTGTTTTACATAACACCCACGCCGCGCAAGTTGCATACCGTGCGTTGCGCACTTTTGTTTCTGGCGCGAGTTACTATTTTCAGTGAGACCGACCGACGTAACATACATCGGTAATTATGTTAGGAAAAAAAAGAAGAAGAGAAGAGAAGATATATATATATATATCTGTGTGTGTGTCTGTGTGTGTGTATGTGTGTGTGCGTGTGCGTGTGTGTGTGTGTATCTTTTTTTTTTTTTTTTGCAAATGAAGTGTAGTATTACGTGTTCACTGAATTTTTAAAGTAATGCATTAAAAAAAAAAAAATTACAATTTGTTTAAACAAACTGTTTAAACATCTATTTGTAAGCATAATGTATTTTTCTGTTGTGTATTTTCTGGGAAAAGCAGGGGGGGGGAATGCCAAAGGAAAGCTCCGCCCCAGGTGCCAAATGGTTCAGGTCCGCCGCAGTGTGCACGTTAATAAAGTTATATGGTTGAGGAACGTGCACTTATACTGACTACATCATTGACTATTGTTCTTGTAATCTATGATGCCACTCATCATCATCGTCGTCGTCATCATCATAACCGTCGTCGTCATCATCATCATCACAGTCGCCGTCAGTATCATAATCATCTTCGTCGTCATCATCATCATCGTCATCACCATCGTCGTCGTCATCATCATCATCAACGTCGTCGTCATCATCATCGTCGTCGTCATCATCATCGTTGTCGTCATCATCGTTGTCATCATCATCATCGTTATCATCATCATCTTATATCAGTACTCTTCGGCTCCCTGTGGAGCATGGGCCTTCGAGAAGTTCCCGCCAAAACTTCCAGTCATGTGCCATCATTTCATTTTCTTCCATTGTCTTGTTCCTGGCCTGTAAGTATGCCACTAGTTCCGTTCGTCGTGTTTTTTTTTTTTTTGTTTCGGTTTCCATCTATTTCTCTTGGCCAGAACAAGGAATGCTTGTAATGATATCAACACCTTCTGCTCTGGTTAGGTGGTGAACAGCATCTGTCAAATGGCTCTACTTTAACGTTACTTGCTTTCCTGGATAAAGAACTATACTATTGATTCGCGCTGCTGACTCTCAAGTTACACTGTCCCCTTCACAACCGCTACTATATACGACCTCACGAAGACAGTGAAAGGTATTATGCTCTGCCTTTTTTTTATAAATGGCCGAGGTTTTGGATACCCGTTCAAGAAGACTTCCGGTTAGCCATTTTGGCAACAGGCTGCGATATCAAAAACTCTTATCTTTAATCAAAGTTAAATCCCACAGTCTTCCACTTTTAAAAGGGAATCCTTGTAATTTTCAGTGCTGAAAACATAACCCACTAACTTTCCAGGGCGCAACAGGGTAATGAGAGAGATCAATCTAGGACCATGGAAGGGGATACACTATAAATAATATATCCATTAAACAATGCCACAACAAACGGCAGATAAATTACAGTCTGGAAGAGCCAACTCACAAGAAAAACAACAATGTAATATGCTATATAGAATGATGAATACTATTTAACCTAATTATAACCCACTTGAGATTGAACTGGGTACCAGCGCTCTTGACAAACACCAATTTTAATGTAGGCTACATGGTCCAAAAACCAAATCAAACCCAAGACTCAATAAACTTAAGTGTTTCCTAAACAATGAGAAAGATGATGTGTTAAAGCTTTCGCGTAAAAGTTCTGAAGAATTTAGTATCCAAAAAAAAAAAAAAATTTAGTATCAAGGAGTGTCCAACAGCAGGTTAATTATAATGTTTATCTGGAATCAGCCCAAAAAAAAAAAAAACAGCAACAACCCAAACAAACAAACAACGTAGAATGATTCGATTCTCCGGTAAGCCACTCACTTATGTTGTTTTTCTGTTGTCTAGTTTTCTACTTCTTTATTTCTCACGAGTGCCTGAAACATACCTTCATGTGTGTAACATTTATTTATAGAATGGTACTGGCATTAAAACGTCGACTTCAACCAACAGAAAAGGAATCCAGTGGTCTCTGACTAACCAGCTTCACGATCTAGATTTTGCCGACGACCTGGCACTTCTGCTGCATAACCGTAATCAGATGCAAGACAAAATGAAAATATTTGAAAATACAGCAAGGGGGTCTGAACATACACAGGAAGAAAACGAGATATTGAGAATAACTGCAGGAAACGATAACGAAGAATATCACACAGTCGAAGTACTGTGCGTATCCAGCGCATGGTGGCCTACTTCGACGGGGTGATAGTCTTTTTATTTATTCTTCTTTTTTATTTTCTAATGTCTCCCACTTAGCTCTCGCTTTTTTTGTCTTTTCCTGACGAAGCTCTTGTGACCGCAACGTAAGCAACTTTCTTTATCTTTTATCCTAGCAAAAAGCCTTACTTTTTCCTCTTTTTGTTTTTTATCTCCAAAGATTAAGTTGAGAGACAGCCTTCTGTGTGGTATAAAGTGAGTGTTCATAAACCTGTCAAATACACAGCATCGGTTATGCACCAGTAGCAATGATGGTAAAATAACCAGTGTTGCAAAAGTAAGTATAAAGTTAGCTGCAAGAGTTTCTATTCTGACGTAGGCTTTCTCGTGGGGCACCATCTGCAGTGGTAGCTCCTTGCTCTGTTAGAAACGAAGGGTAAGATGATGATGAAAATGATGATGAAAGTAAATATCTACTTTAGCACTACCCTGTATAATGATGATACTTGTGATTTTCACGCTGAGGGCGGTCAAAACTAAAAACTTGAGACTGATCATAATAATAAACGCCGGTACCAATTACCAAATGAGAAAGAGAGGCAATACTAATATAAGAAAAGAAGGCATAACAATTTTTTGTTTTAAAGCGCAACCATAAAACAAAGATATTGTAATTGATTCCACGGTTTTTGGGCTCTCGCCCTTCAGCCCAATGTCATGTAGTGGTACTTGCTTGTATTCGCAATTTGTTCGTTTGCTCCATATAAGGTGTTCCACATAAGAAGCCTCGGAAGAAGGAGCATTTTCCTAATATCATATAGTGCTGGTAGTCAACAGTTTCATAACTGACATTCTGGAGTGTGTTGTGGTTGGATTCTGTTAAAGTGATTATTGAGTGGTATATGTTGTGTTCGGTGCCGAAAAAGGGTGCTCTGATGAGTCTGATGCCTCATTGTAAGAAGACTGATGTTGTCATTAGGATCAGTGCCGGTCATATGTCTGTAAACCTTTCTCCCGGTGTTTCCCATGGCAGTAGTATACAATGTACACTACGGTTAGATTTCAGGAGGAGGCGCATAACTTTTATATAACAAAATACTCCGGATCGATTCCGCAGGAGGAGTGTCAGGAGGAGGCGCATGACTTTTTATATAGCGATATATTTTAGCCGGGGTGACTTCCTCTGACGATCAGTTGGCGTCCTGTTGTCCTGGTAGTGTGTTGTTTATGTTTACAATATTTATTTTACAAAACAGGTAGAAAATATTTATATTACAACAGTTATACATATAGGCGATATTTAGTTATAAAGGACAAGCAAGGCAAATTGCTTACTGCCCCGAAGGAAGTAATGGAAAGATGGAAAGAATATTTCTCAGAACTCCTGGATGGTGAGCATGGTGAAGCATCAGAAATGATAACCACTAGCACAGAAGAGAAAACCAATGATGGTGAAGATGACATAAAGATGGAAGAACTGAAGGCAGCACTGGAGAAAATCAAGATGGGCAAAGCAGCAGGGCATGATGGTATAACACCAGAAATGGTTAAGTACATGGGAGAATCAGGCGACCTATTACTCTTAAGGGTTCTACAGGCAGCGTGGTACAATAAGGCAATACCAAAGGACTGGGAGATTGCCATCATAACACCAATTTTCAAAAAGGGTGACAATCGACAGTGTGGAAACCATAGAGGCATATCCCTTCTCAGTGTCCCTGGTAAAATCTACTCCGACGCCTAGCTGAGCCACAATTGGATGAGGTCCAGTGCGGATTCCGAGCAAACCGAAGTACTCAAGACCTAATCTTCACACTCAGACAGCTGAGTGAAAAGGCCCTTGAGTATAAGAGTGAGATCCATCTTTGTTTCATAGATCTGGAAAAGGCATTTGACAGGGTCCCCTGGAGCAAACTTTGGGACTGTTTGGCAAGGAAGAACATTCCAGCACCTCTGATTCATGCTATACAGAGCTTCTACAAGTCTTGCAGAAATTATGTGAGGACAGCAAACCATAAGTCAGAAGAGTTCAGGACCACCACTGGTGTAAGGCAAGGTGATATCCTGTCACCTTACTTTTTCATACTCCTCATGGACGATGTCATCAAGGCATGTAAGGAGAGAACAAGAAAGTATTCAGTGGGGTACTGGAAGATGAGACAGGTCTGTATTTCGGAGCTGGCATTTGCTGATGATGTTGCCCTGATTGCTAAATCAGAGGCACATCTCCAATCCAACCTGCAAGTCTGGAAGGAAGAGCTGGAGAAGAGAGGGATGGTCATAAGCAGCTCTAAAACAAAATCCATGGTGATATCACGAGAAGAAAGAAATCATCAGATTAAGCTGGGAGAACAGGTCCTGGAGCAGGTCGACCACTTTAAATATCTTGGTGCTATTATAGACCGAAAGGGAGGCATCAAAGAAGAGTTGGACACTCGAAAAGCAGCAGCTGGGAGACTTTTTCAGGCCATAAATCAACGATTCCTCAGCAAGAGAGATGCTGGTAAGAAAACGAAGATGGCTGTATACCGCTCCACCTATGTCCCAGTCTTGACATATGGATGCGAGTCATGGGCAATGACTACAACCCACAAAAGCCAGATCCAAACCTCAGAAATGAGGTATCTGAGGAAGGTGGTTGAAGTAACAAGAAGAGACATGGTCCGCAACCAGACGATACGTCAAGGCCTAAAATCCCACCCCCTGCAGACCCAAGTAGAACAGTCCCAACTAAGATGGTTTGGCCATGTCTGCAGAATGGGAGAAGATCGGCTACCACGACAAGCATGGGAAACAAAGAGCCAAGGATCCAGACCCCCAGGACTTATGGCTCGCTAACCAGGGTCTGACTAGTCGAAAAAAACTAAGCGATCGTTGGCGTGTTGTCTAGGGGGACCACAAACGTTGGTAACTACATCTTGTAAATGTCTAGCGTTGTAGTTAACAGGTCGGTTAGAATTTCTGGCTATAAAATTAACCAGGTCCGGGTGTCTAGGTGGTAGTCCGAAAGAATCAAAATATTCAAAAGTTCCAAGGCCATTATAATATAGAGCGACCCAGTGGTCACCGGGTCGATAGCTAGGGTCAGTGTTGATGACGAAAGCAGCCGTCTGGCTCGGATCGATACGTAGAGGTAATTGGTCACGAGCTAAAACTTTAACGAGCCCAGTTCGTTTAACAAATATATCCGACAGGAGGTTGGTCCGTATCTTGTCTGTATTCATCGTCTAAGTGGTGTAGTCTGTCAAAACTTGGCGCGATTTCGAGATCTCCAAGATCGAGTCTTGCTCGGCGTAGACGAGGACCTGTAATGGTTCGGGTGTGATCTCGGAGAATTTAAGTTCTATTGAGAGAGGTCCCGACTTGGCCATCTCAAACTGGTCACCGTCCAGTAGACTGGGGGTGAGGTCAAAGGCGTATAAGGCGTACTCATTCTTAAAATGTCTATACTCGAGGTCGTTGCCGGCGTCTTTGCCAACCAGTCCCATGGCTAGATTCGTCCCAAAGAAGGCTCTCACATACTGGTTGTGCTCATAATCCATTGACAAAGGCTTACCACTGACTGTTCTCCCATCCGCGCTGACATTTAAATATATCAGACCAAAAGTAGCGAAATTGAACGGATTAATCGTATACGACCCGTTAAAAGCGGTCGAAGTGATTAGGCCAATCACTATGCGGGTCGGGGTTTGACTGAGAAATAGATTATCCTGCATGTGCGATAGCATGTCTCTAGGAATAGAGAAAGTTTTTAACACAACTCGTTTCAAGGGGTACTTGGCATTACCTCGCAATAAGGCTTTCTCGTGGGCTAGAGAGACGGCTGGGTTTAATTTGGCTTTCCGTACAACCGGGGCCGCATAAGTTATAATAGATTTATAACCACCGGCGTGGTCGTGTCCCAGTACGTTGAATGCATCTTTAGCCGGCGTGAGTTTTACTTTAACGGTCACACCGTTTAACATGTAGCGATCTTGGTCGAAAATATATGAATGTAACCGACCCATCATATCGATGTCCTGAGAACCTGCCGCTATATGTCGACGCAGTCTTAGTCCGTTGTTATTATCGCACTTGTTTCCGCAATAAAGTTTGGCGTGTCTTTGTAAAACAGAGCCGCTGTCATATGGCCTCACTTGGCTTCCTCCCCGTAATTCAACGTGGCTTCCAGGTAAGCTCTATAAGGGTAGGTGTTCTCGCTGGGTGTAATCAGCGTGTCGTTTAGGGAAACGTCGACTTTGGATAATAAACTGTGCAGGTAATAGTTGACCGGGGCCACATCCGCATCAGTGGGTAATTTGTCGCCATTAGCTAACGTGATTTTGGCGCGCACGTGCAGAAAAGTATTGAACAAATCTAGATATTCTTCGCCGTTCCCCGATATTACAAATTCCACCGGGGCTCCGAGGCTAAGGCGGCCAACGGGTGTATCTCCACAAATTGACCCTCTTCTACGGCTGTCTGCGTTGGTGGCACGCTAAACAAATCTAGACCACTGTGAAGACACTCGCACAAGCTGGGGTGAATAAGCGCCATCATTCAAATATATCAGAGAACCGTCGCTTGTTCTTGTGAGAATGAGAAAGACGAGCTCGGTTACTTCGTTTTATTCTTTTCGGCTCACCAGGTGGGGCAGCTCTCGTTTTTCTTTTTCTTCTAAGACCGCTACCCGATTGGTTAGTGGTGAGGTGGTCAACCGCTCCCTGTAATAAACGCTGACCCGATTCTTTGGCTCGTTCACGAAATGACTCACCAATATTTCTGCCAGCTAACGCGTCGCTCGCGACCTGTAGACCGGTGTCAACCCCTTCTCTGAGTAAAGCTTTACCTCCAGTTTTTAACCACGGGAGAACCATGCGACCGAGCCCGCTGAAAAAACTACCCAAGCCATGTCCTCTTTGACTTCTGCCTCCGATAAACACTGGCATCCCGTGTCCAGCTTGGTTGCAGTAAAACTCCTCATAAATTTTGGGGTTTCGTCGTATTGGTACATGTCTGACCATTCTTCTATTCAAAATCAAACCGTCTGTGAGTTAGGAAGTGGAGTGTCAACACCGAAGATCCGCTAGTGAATGGGATAGTCTTACCCTGTTCATTAGTTAAAAGGATTTTCACGGCGTCAAACGAAAAACGGCTCAGGGGTACGTAGTGTGGTTTGTTGTAAATCCTAAAAACCGAAGCGGTAGTCCTGTCCAAAATAGGGACAATCCGTAACAAAGGGACAGAGGCATCCCCAACCGGTCTCGCCGCTACGAGGTCGCAGTACACGTATACATTTTTCATGTCGCTATCCATTTGTACTTCAGTCTCTCCTCGTAGAATTGGGTCGATGTCTACGGTGATCGATGCAGATAAGCCTAACATGTGTTTCAACGTATCGCTAATTCTAACTTCGACCCGCGGTTCATACAGATTCAAGCTGGCCTTATTATTGTTAAAATGGATTCTAACTCAGGCTTTGTTATTGTTACGACATGTTAACTATGTCGTCTGTTATAGTTGGCAGTGCGCATTTTAATGTTGGAGAGATTTTGAATATAGAAGGATTGTATACTTCATGGTTTAGTGAACACAAGTCGCACGGTCCGATTGTGACGTGTGAGCGTTGATATGGTCACGCTTGGTGACGAATGCAATTTACCCTTTTTACCTTGACCGTCAAGCCATGAAGACGCGTTTTATTTCCTTCCAGTGTTAGGCTTCATATTGCCGAATTTATATTGAGATACGGACATAGGGTCAGTCCATGTTATGATAATGAATTGATGGAATGAATGGTTTATGAATAACCATCTTATGGAAGGATTGTTCGCTCATGTATGAGCTTTCTTCGTCAAACTATTGGGTCTCATTTCTGGTGGTCTACATAGTTAGCCACGCATGTATACAGCCCATAATGTTCTGATGACAACTAATTAACTGGAACACTGACGGTAACAATAGATTCCAATTGAATCAAAAATGCAGATGTATTCTTATGTATAATTGGATTACTTATAATGTCTTCACATGTTTTGTCAAAATAAATGGATGTTCGTTGGACTCAAACCCGAGGACTTACCCACATTAATTACGTTAAGGTTGGTTCGACATATTACGTTGTTGATTGTTATTCATGCACGATGAACTCTCTTAAAAAGAAGTTATTCATCTACAATATTTATAATGAAGTTCATAAGGAACCAGAAGGGTTGTTGGACATTCTGCTAACCGATGAGACAACCTAAATATTGACCCTCAATTTGAATCATTTTCAAACAAGTGAACCACCCTTATCAACTGGTGGCCAGATGTGGTTGTGGAATTTTAATTCACAATAAGGATCTAATTGTCAAGAAAATACCGGGTTTGCAAAATCTCCCTTCCAGCTAAATTAACATTTTTTACGTCGGCACATGTGACGTCACGCCCATAGCAACAGTATGATCGTAATGAATGGCAGCCACAAGTCAGCAACCTTGAAGAAAAGATTCCAAAATGCTTCAATCAACGGAGGAAACTAATTTATACAGTCATCATCATGACATACGATCTCTTTAGTTCGTTGGCGAAGCAGGCACTGTCAAAACGTATTGCGATTCCAAAAGCTAAGTACTTGTTTATGCCGTACGCATGTTAAGTCCATGTTGCTAAGTCATCGACATGTCTTTGGGAAGTCATTTGTTAACTGTTGAATGTTTTTTTTCCCATATGTATCCATATTGTAAAGTTCATGTTAGTGGGAGGTTGGCGGGAGATTTAAATCGATCAATATCTCGTTCAGATGTCGATCGATTTAAATCCGTTCCGTAGGATAGTTAAATATTTTCATTTTGCAAAGAAACCCATTGAAGATTTATCGATGGTTACTTTCGTTTGCATTTGAAATTATTTGACATTAAGTGTTAGCTGTGAAGTTCTGTAAATAACTGTTGTATTTTGATGTACTAAATTTCATTTTTACTCAGTTCTAGTCGTATGTTCGTAATCTATCTCGTCCATCTTGATCTGACTATCTTTTAGTTCATATAATAACATATTTGGCAGTTAAATGAGTCCATTGTTACGTCATCATTTTTAGTGTACATGTCTAATCTAGACTTGGTTCAACCTTGACCTTATTTGAGTACTTCCGATTTTTCTGCTCGTTTTATAGATTCATTTTATGTATGAAATTGTCACTTTGTGATGTGCTACTGTTTTGTACAGCTTAGTTTATTGTTCGTCTTATAGTTATTCATTTTATATATTAATGGTATAATAATAGTATAAATTAATTATGAAATAAGATGATATAACAATTTCATTAATTTTGATTAAATAACTTGATGACTTTGATGATGTCATCAGTTGCACTAGTGGTCTAATTCACTATTAGTTCTACATTATGACTAGGGCATGAGGTCATAATAGTATGATAAAATATTGAAGAAGGAAAACTTTTATTTGATAATTGTTTATTAATCACACTATGAATAAGTGATATACTAGATAAAGTGGGACAATATATTATTATTAGAAATATATAATTGATTAATATTTATGGATGGAGGATACCCATAAACAATAAGTGAAGATATTAGATGCATGAAATAAATTCAGCATCATAAATAAATAAATTTCATAACTAACTGTTCTGTTATTATGAGTAAGTGATAATGATATAAATATTTAGTAAAAATAGTTGTTGAACTTACAATTAATAATAAGATAATATTATAGTTGGGTATATTGAGTAATTATCTTCTGTTGCAAATACATATAATTAGATATTTGACTGAGTAAGCATATTACTGAATTAATATGGCTACTTTTGATCAATTTGTTAAAGCGAGTAAAGATTTTGGCCTAAAAGGACCAGAACTTCGTGAATATGCGGAAAAAGAACATGCGAAATACAAGGCTGAATTAGAAGAACAGAAGGCTATCGCAAAGCAGGAAGAAGCAGAACGTGAGATGAAAGAAACTGATAAAGAAAACAGATTAAGAAAACAAGAAGAAATTATAAGGCAACAAGATAAAGAATTGGCACTCATCAAGTTGGAAACAGCAAAATTACAGGCACAAAATGCTGCTACTAGCCATGGTGATAATTCTCAGAATGTACCTTCATCCAACCAAAACAAAAGTTACTATAACTTTAAACTACCTCATTTTAAGCTTAATTTCGATGACTTGGCATCGTATCTAGCACGTTTTGAACAAGTATGCAAGACAAATAACTTGGACAAATCTGCATGGGCATTAAAACTTAACGAATTTCTAGATGGTGAGCCCTTAAATGCAACAGCGAATGTTGATCCCACAATGGCTGGTGACTATGATGCAATAAAGGCTTTATTATTAAGACGGTTTCATTTAAATGAAGAGGGCTGTAGACTTAGGTTTAAAACGCTTCTACCAGAGTCCAATAAAGACTTCACAGGTTTTATTGCGAATATACGCAACACCTTTAATAGATGGGTGGAACTTGCAGGTGTTAACAAATCTCATGATAAATTAGTTGATTTGTTACTAAGCATAAAGTTCTATCCTCTGTGAGTCCACTGTTCTTTTCTTTTTTACAAGAACGAAAACCATCTACCATTGCTGTCTTAGAAGAAATGGCAGTAAATTATTGTTCCACACATCCTAATGGGAGCATATCTAACTCACAAATAAGAGAACCTTTACCTGTGGCCTCCAATATGTCATATCACGGTTATGACAAATCAAGAACACACAGCCTAGATAGAAATCATTACAGGGGAAGTTATAATGATAAGTATAATCAGTGGCGTAATCATTATAACAATAATGACAATTTCAACAGAGGTAGACAGCAATATAGAAATCAGTCACCTCATTTCAGGTACAACAAAGGTCAACATAATTCAAATCTGAATAGACCATATGACTCTAATACTAAGAATAATAGTAACAGATGGAATAGCAATAATCAAGGCCATCATGGGGGACAACGAAATGATCCTCACAACTATTCCAGTCATCGGTCTCAGTCACGTAGACCGTCACATTATGATCACAATACAGGGGCGGCACTTACTACTAGTACGACCCCAGGGGTTCCACATGATGATAAACAAATACAATCATCGTCCACATGTTATGCTGTTAACTATAACGTGGCAAATAGTTGCCAAGACTGTAATCTTGTTTTTCAGAAAGCAAAAGAAACAGTATTGAATTGCGGACACATTTTGCCAGAAGTTGGTCTTGCAGCTAACGATGGAACAGGCTCTCTGATATTTAACAGAGGGATAGTAAATGGTTCAGTGGTCTCAGTTTTGAGAGATTCGGGATCCACATCCATCGGATCGGAGTCCGGCAGTCACTAGCCCATCCGAGTTGTGCTACAAATGAATATGTCAGATGCATGACGTTTGGAGGTACTATTGAATACTACCCCACAGCTATTATTTATGTTAATACTCCTTTCTTTACAGGTAATGTTAAGGTCTGTATGTTGAGGAATCCAATCGCAGATCTGATGGTTGGTCGTATTCACGGCAGTAGAGATTGTACACCAGAAGAAATTCTTGACTGGGAAAGACATAATTTATGCACAGGAAATGCAGTGACGACTAGAGCCCAGGCTCAAATTTTAGAAAACATTAATACTAAAAATGTGGAACCAGACAAAGAGGAAGATATTGATGTTCATTAACCCATTGATAGAGCTTCTTTTGCAACCAAACAGAAAGAAGACAATTCGTTAAAAAAATTCTTTGCTCTGATTAATAATTTTGATAATGTTACCTCATGCAACAAAGACAAACACTGGTTTACAATTAAAAATGATATTTTAATTAGATGTTTCATGGACAAGTCACATATTAAACAACAAGTCATGGTACCTTTTTCATTTAGGCGCTATATTCTACGACATGCACATGACTCCCAATGTGCAGGTCACATGGGATACACTCGCACGCGATCCCGAGTGTTATCCTCATTTTTTTGGCCAGGAGTTTCACGAGACGTATCACAATATGTACGCTCTTGTACTATATGTCAAGAGGTTAAATCACGAGGTGCTTTTCACACTGCTCCTATTCAGGCCTGTGATATCTCAGTACGTCCTTTTGATAAAATGGCCATAGATATCATTGGTCAACTCTTACCTTCGGCCAGAGGTCATAGATTTGTCCTCACTTGCATTGATTTATGCACACGATTGCCAGAGGCTATTCCATTGAAGACCACTACTACAGCAGATGTAGCTGATGCATTACATCTTATTTTTTCTAGGGTAGGGTTCCCTAGGAAGTTATTGTCGGACCATGGATCTCAATTCATATCTGATACCATGACGGAGGTAATAAAGACTTGGTACATAGATAGAAACCTTAGTAGCATTTATCATCCTATGAGCAATGGTGCGGTAGAACGGCTCAACCGTACCCTTAAACAATTATTGCACAAGGTTACAGTCAAACACCCTCAGGACTGGGACAGAGCACTCCCAGCTGTCCTGTTTGCTTATCGAGAGGTGCCACATGAACAGACTGGCTTCTCTCCATTCGAATTAGTTTTCGGCGCTCCACCAAGAGGTCCTATGGGACTAATAAAAGACTTACTAATCGACGCCGAAATGACTCAGGATACCCAGTCATCATACGAATATGTAATCAATCTTCGTAATAAAATTATTGAATCTTGCCAGTTGGCAACAACTTCTTCTGAAGCTGGTAAAGCTAAAGCTCGGACATTACAAAATAGGAATAGACGATTACGTCAATTATTCCCAGGCGATGAGGCCTATGTACTACTTCCACGTAACGACAATACATTACTAATAGCGTGGAACGTTCCTTACAAGGTTATTGACAAGATTTCAGATGTTGACTACATCTTGGACATTAAAGGACATAGGAAAATATACCACATAAACATGCTTAAACAATTTCACACTCGTCCAGAACACTTACAATCTATTTTTCATGAATTGGACGACAAAGCATTACCAACTTGTCACTATTCTAATCTATCAGTAATGCAGGAAGAAGAATCTTCTTTTCCTGAGGTACATATGTCGTTACCTGTACCTATAGTACAACCTACAGAATCTTGCCGTGATGTAACCATCTCTTCTTCGGTTACACCGCAACAGCATCGACAGATTGTTGATCTATTACAATCGTTCTCAGATGTGTTAACCGACGTACCTGGTCGCACATCAGTGATTAGTCACGACATTATTCTTAAAGACGATACACCAATTCGTGTACATCTTTATTCTGTCCCATTACATTTTCTCAGTAAGACATCTCAGGAACTTGAACAGATGTTGGCTTTAGGTATTATTGAGAGTAGTACCGCTCCATTTTCGTCACATTTAGTAATTGTCAGAAAGAAGGACAACAATATTCGTCTATGCGTCGACTATAGGAAATTAAATGCTCAGACTGTAGCTGACAGCAAGCCGCATCCTATTCTTGATGACTTACTCCCTCGTCTATCTTCTGCAACATTTTTCACAACGATAGACTTAACAAAAGGTTATTGGCAGATTCCTTTAACCGAAAAAGCCAAATATTACACGGCGTTTTCCACTCCACAAGGTATTTACCAGTGGAATGTGATGCCTTTTGGGCTTATGAGCGGTCCGGCTACCTTTATTCGCATGATGCGAAAAATTTTATTACGTAGACAAGACGTTATTACATACATTGACGACATATGTTTATTTAGTTCGTCATTTGAGGAACATTTTTCTGGACTTCGATCTGTTTTGGAAACATTAAGAGAAAACCATTTAACCGCTAAACCTACGAAAATACAAGTGACGTTCCAGGAGATAACGTTTCTTGGACACATTGTTGGGGCTGGACGTATTCAAACAGTTCCCAGTAATGTATCTAAAATTTTTAATTTATCAGTTCCTCAAACGAAGAAGCAAGTTAGGAGTTTGTTAGGTCTAGTACAATATTATAGTAGGTTTGCACCTAACGTATCGTCCATTACGGCTATTTTATCGTCACTGTTAAAAAAAAGACATGCCGTTGAAGGTAACATGGACTGACGAATGCGAACAAACTTTTCACAGTATCTTGACAATTTTTTCAAATCCACCTATTTTACGGTTACCAGATGCTTCTAAAAAGTTTATACTCCGTACAGATGCCAGTAATTACGGACTCGGAGCGAGTTTGCTTCAATGTCATGACGGAATACTGCACCCAACCAGTTATATATCACGTAAACTCAAGGTTCCTGAAACCAAATATTCGACGGTCGATAAAGAGCTTTTGGCTGTGGTTTGGGCAATCACTAAACTTGAAAAGTTTTTGTTGGGCGCACCCTTTATGATCCAGACTGATCAAAAGGCGGTGGCTTCATTACGTCGCTCTAATCATAAAAGCCCCAAACTTGCCAGATTTTCAATTCTACTGCAACCCTTCGACTTCGTCATTGAATCCATATCAGGAACTGAAAACGTTATAGCTGATGTACTTTCCAGGCATCCTGCTGAATCAATAAAAGGGTAATGATAGTTCACAAATTCAAGAAGGAATATTGAACAATACGTACTTTTCTAATGATTGCGTACTTCAACGATGAAAGTGTGGTGAACTACATGCATACTAATGACACATCGAATAACGTGCATTAAAGTAACTTGTATATACATTCTTCAAACGAAATTGACTATGGCCCGAGAGACATATTTCGAGATTTCGTTATCAACGTTTGGACTTTCGTTTGTGTCCATTCGTCCTCCAACTCGTTACAATACAGACGGGAAGAATAATTCAATCAATGTTGGACAAAATCGTTTTGCAACAGGAATCGAAATGACTAATTCAAGGCTGTAAAAGTTTAAATTCGTTCATACAGGGAACACAGATGAAAAGTATTAACGTTCTCCTCCAATGGAAATCATCGTAAATTCATATAGGGACATAACGACGGTTGGATCTTCATATTCAACATTATTAAGTTACATATTTATTGAGTTAATTAAGAAAATAAAGATAAAATGTGAGAAAAGAGATGAAATACACGAAAGAAAGAAAATATGAAAACAAAATAATCTCACACAATTGAATAATCTAATTAGATGTATTTATGAATGTGATAACTGTTATATAAATTTAGCAAATATGTTTACATAATATATTATGTACTATTATTATTTTGTTAGTTAATTAAGTTAATTAGTTAGTAGTTAATCTACACACATATTTAATTTTAGACACACCTCACTAATTAAAATTTACTTTATCCTTTTCTTTACTTTACTTGTCTTTACTTTTCATTGTTTTTTACTAAGACACTATAATTAAGTTTAGTTAATTAAAATTTAATTAGATTGATACCCTATGCGCATACAATGATTAATTAGTTTATTTTAATTAGTTAGGATAATTTTCATTACACAACACATTATCGTAGATAATTTTTTAATGACGATTGACATTTCCTTTGGGTTAATATAATAATTCATACACTAAATGACTGATATTATATCGACATGACCACGACACTGTTCTAGACAGAACATCGTAGGCCGTAAGTCGGGTTTTTGTTAAACTTTTTAGATGATTGATTAAGATATTTCAAAAAAAATCTTTCTAATAGATTTTTTTCCCTCGTCGGGTAGGGAATTGTTACGACATGTTAACTATGTCGTCTGTTATAGTTGACAGTGCGCATTTTAATGTTGGAGAGATTTTGAATATAGATGGATTTTATACTTCATGGTTTAGTGAACACAAGTCGTACGGTCCGATTGTGACGTGTGAGCGTTGATATGGTCACGCTTGGTGACGAATGTAATTTACCCTTTTTACCTTGACCGTCAAGCCATGAAGACGCGTTTTATTTCCTTCCAGTGTTAGGCTTCATATTGCCGAATTTATATTGAGATACAGACATAGGGTCAGTCCATGTTATGATAATGAATTGATGGAATGAATGGTTTATGAATAACCATCTTATGGAAGGATTGTTCGCTCATGTATGAGCTTTCTTCGTCAAACTATTGGGTCTCATTTCTGGTGGTCTACATAGTTAGCCACGCATGTATACAGCCCATAATGTTCTGATGACAACTAATTAACTGGAACACTGACGGCAACAATAGATTCCAATTGAATCAAAAATGCAGATGTATTCTTATGTATAATTGGATTACTTATAATGTCTTCACATGTTTTGTCAAAATAAATGGATGTTCGTTGGACTCAAACCCGAGGACTTACCCACATTAATTACGTTAAGGTTGGTTCGACATATTACGTTGTTGATTGTTATTCATGCACGATGAACTCACTTAAAAAGAAGTTATTCATCTACAATATTTATAATGAAGTTCGTAAGGAACCAGAAGGGTTGTTGGACATTCTGCTAACCGATGAGACAACCTAAATATTGACCCTCAATCTGAATAATTGTCAAACAAGTGAACCACCCTTATCAGTCATTCACATCCGTGCCTAAAAGCAAACGATTCAACTCGTCGATCAGCGTGTCGGGTGACGTGTATAGACCGGCGGGCAACGTGAGTATTATAGGTCCCTCGTCTTTTTTGGGGAAGTAATGTATCCATACTTCATCCTCTAGCACGTTATAATAACTTTTGGGAAATTGAATCTCAACCAAACCAACCTCGTAACACGAAGTCAAGTCTATAGTCTGTGGCAATTTAACGAAAAAGTAACCGGCGTTATTGTTTGGGTATTTTTTCATCGAGGCATTGCTGGGTAAAGTCACGTAAAAACTCATCCTATCTTAGGGTTAGGTACATGTAACCCAGACAACTGCTCATTAAGGCGATCCAAAACTTGCCGTCAGGTCCCTCGGCGTTGCTCCGACTCAGATTGAATAACGAGACCCCGATGACGACATGTATAACGATCATCTGACAGATGAAAACGATCTCTAACCGCGGGACTAGTTTCCCCAAAAAAGGCCAGAACGAGGTTCTCGTGGCCGTGGGAGGAGGTGACCGCAAAACTGGAGTGCTCACTTCTTCTATCTCCATCAGTCTCGATATCTCGCTAGTTGTTTGGCGGAAATCCAGCTATTGAATGACGATTTATAACCGAACCATTTGACTAAATACTCTTTAAACCCCTCACACCTCGCCGTTCTTGCAAAATGGACTCGATTCGATAAACTATCTTGTCGCCGACCCGCTGCAGCTCTTCTTGGTAAAAAGAACCTTTCAGTTCCTCACCCGAATCATCTTTAAGGACGTACGTGACCGGTCTTGTTTGGTTTAGTCGACTGACCGTAAACAGCTCTTCTGTTCACGCAGGCATATAACCCTTTTTAAAAGTTTCTTTGGCTTGCGCGATCCGCACGCGATCACCCGCTTTAAAACAGACTTTTCTGCCGGTGACGTCAGGGGTCAAAAACAACGTATGCCACACCTCTTCTTGATTGATCGGGGTAACTTCCGACGGCGCCATCTTAATACTCCGATGATACGAATAGTTGTAGTTGTGGACCAGTTGCTCTATCACGTCGACGTAGCGAAGACTGTTGGTTTTGGTAAAGTAACGCCTCGTTTTTTCTTTGAGGGTTCGATTAAACCTCTCGACTATAGCTGCCTTGGTATCTTCATTCTCCGTAGTGAAGAAATGGACACCTTCGTCTTTAAGAAACTTTAAGAATGTTTTGTTGACGAACTCACTGCCTTTGTCTGTTTGAAAATTTATAAGTTTGCGACTGGTAAAAATGATCTTCACCGCTGCTACTAAAGCTTTACCAGTTTTGTTTTTCAGAGGAACAGCCCACGAAAATTTACTAAACACATCGATACACGTCACTAGATAGGAAAACCCATCGTTGAATTTTTTTAAACCCCGCAAGTCTATTAAATCAGCCTGGAACTGTTGATCGATACCACCAGCGATGGTCACGCGTCTTTTAAATTTTCTACGCACCGGTTTGTGTAAGGTATAAGTATCCTGATGACCTAACCACTCTTCAATTTTTTTACGAGTAAGTTTGGAACTACGTTGCAAGGCACCGACTCCGCCATAAGACCCGGGTAGTTTCGGCTCGTAGTAATGTTGTTTTAAAATCTTATTCACTTCTTTGGCCATGCTTCCTACTTTGGAGTTTTTGTCTTTCTCCTTCTTCTAAGCGAATACGACGATGTTTCTCGTAATTTACTGTCAACCACCTGTTTTCGATTAGTGGGTGTGACTTTTTCGGGTGGGGACTGAAGAATTTTGTCCACGACCTCGTCTTTAAGTACAGTGGGTTGGTCGGTAGCTTGTAATGGTGTTGGTTGCTTAATATCTGTTAAGGTCAAAAAGGGTAGTAATCTTTTGAATGCTTTTTTTTAAGAAAAGTTAGATACTGAGTCACGTTGCTTGAATGCTTGGTTGACCATAATGCTTGGTTAAGGTTATATAGGAATATTTCCTCGTATGAACGAGAAAGAACCGGGTGACCGCTATTCACAGCGTTGGGTCCAGCCTGTGAGAAATTTATCCCTGAGTTGTGTTGAGCTGTGATTAGGCGGCTTAGCGCATGTATTGTAGGAGATGGGTTCAAAACAGCCGAGTCCCGTGACTAGGGTTTTTTTGGCGGGACTAGGGTGTGTGATCCAGAGAGAGAGTTTGGGTTTGGGCGTTTGTCCGAGCTGGGCAAGCCCTGTGTTCTTCTAAGTGACATGCCTGCGCAGAGCTAGAGAGGAAATGTCGACATATGTTTTGCGGTGTGTACGGCCTTGTGTTACTGCAGTATAGATTTATGTAGGCCAAGATTTATGATAGGCCAAGATTTATGATAGGCCAAGATTTATGATAGGCCAAGATTTATGATAGGCCAAGATTTATGATAGGCCAAGATTTGTGTAGGCCAAGATTTATGATAGGCCAAGATTTATGATAGGCCAAGATTTATGATAGGCCAAGATTTATGATAGGCCAAGATTTATGATAGGCCAAGATTTATGAGAGGCCAAGATTTATGATAGGCCAAGATTTATAAGTTACTTTTGTAGGCCATATTGTGAAGATTAATGAAGCTGCCGGGTGATGCAGGCTTCGCTATGTATTAAGGTACTTTTGTAGGCCATATTTTGAAGCTGCCGGGTGATGCAGGCTTCGCTGTGTATTAAGGTACTTTTGTAGGCCATATTGTGTATTAAAGCCATTAATATAACTGCCGTAGTTGCAGTCCTTGAGTATTCTGAGAAGTGAGAGATTTGAAGGCCATGACTATGATCATAACTGCCGAGTGTGCAGTTCAGTATTGCTAGCACTGAGACATTTCATGTTTTTGCTGTTACCGTATTTTCGTCCATGCTGTTGTGTCTGTGTTGTAACGGAATAAACAGTATCGAACTGTTCCCAGACGTTTACAACCTTTTTTGACTTCTTCATGTACTCTTACGTACGTACTGTGGGGTGTAACTGAATCTACATACACCCATGTCGGCATTGAGACACAGGGACAGGACAGCAACACACATATATATAGAATTAGCCTGTGTGGCGGATGTAATTAAGAATATGTCACCTCTACAGAGGTGTGTTACTTCAACAGTAGAGTGTAACTGGAAATAATAATACAACAAGCAAGTCGACCCAATATAATGATTGATGTATCAGCCAATATAATCAGTGGGTGCTGAAACCCCCTAATGTTATCAGGATATAATTATCGTATAAAGTATTACCAGTAAAATATTAACAGGAACCAATACTCTACAAAAAAACACCGAGATAGTAAACAGAACAAGATATTAACAGTGGTGGCCAAAACTGGTTTTATTTTCTGTACCAGTCTTACGGGGTGTAACTGACACCTGTGTCATTCGCGTAATATAAAAGTTGTGTATAGCCCTATGTGGGCGTGGCCTAAATATCCTGTGCTTCGGAATCTTGACCTGTTTTGTAATCTGCCTGTGTAGCGCAAGTGAGAAACTACGCACGTTTTATTCGTGGTTGTATTCAACTCTACACCAGTATCTGTTTGACATTCGAGTTGGTGACCATAAACCACAACAACGTCTGCAGTGGTCACGGTGGTTGAAGTAGACTTTGACGGTGTTTGTACCAGCAGTTTGTTCCAGTTATCCCCATTTCAAGCTTAAGAGGTTATGATACACGGTGTTACGTGTACCTTTTCAACTACAGAAGATTCAAGAGTTGCTGTGTTTGCAGAGTTCCAGGCTGTGTTCCGCTTCCTGCTGTCGTGTGTGCATTGGTCAAGCACATGCTATTCTATCACAAGTACCTGAAGGGAAAAAGTCAAGTTCGAGTACCTCCCCGTAGTGGAATGTTTTTAGGCGCATAACTTTGTGATATCCAGTGTCTTGGCGGAGAGGAACGGAACTACTGAAAGATAAGTGGTTCGGTGTTATGTAAATTGTGTCCCTCCATGTATGTCATCAGGCCTTTGTGAATTGTACAAACTTACTCTATTCACATCAGGATCCTGTTGAGATTATTGTCGATATCTATATAGTTTGATTATAGAAGTTGATGCATAAGTAACTTATGGCTATGATATATATATAGACCTTCATGAATATGACGATATAAAGGTACTATAGAAAGGAATTGCTGATACAGATTTGGGAATAAGCTCATTTTTTAACAGGTAGTTAACTCTGTGATCTGAAAAGGTAATTGTCCAACCTCAATAATATGTATAGGTGATTACATATACAGTGAACTCGATAGATAAGTCACTATGGATCTAGATATTGATAGGGATCCTGATGATATGATGCCTATATTGGAATATTTATTGAAGAAAGCTAGAGATGATGATAATTTTACAGGCCCAGCCCTTGAAGCAGAAGTAATGGACGAATTTTTGATTAATATGTCAAGAGCCCTAAGATATTTTGCTAAGGACAATTTTCAGTCTCATCCTCATTTAAGAATGGCAGAGGATTTGGCATGGTTATTAACTTACCTTCGTTCATTTGCATACCACTATATGAATGTTAAACATGATCATATAGTAAGAAATATACACACGTTAATTTTCTACGGCATCTCTGACAATCAGGGAAAAAAGTTAGAAGATGAGGAAGTAAGAATCAACAGACAGGAAAGAAAAAAGTGTTCAAAGAATATTGCTGAAGAGAGTAAACTTCAGAAAAAATTGTCTAAGCTCACAGATGATTTGGATAAATCAAACTCGGAACTTGCTGGGGTGCAGGCAAGTTTGAAGTCTGCAGTAAGCGAAATCAAAGAGTTGAAAACTCAGTTGGAAGATAAGAAGCAACTTGAAAAGTCTTATAATAAAACACTTGTTGGTCTATTAAACTATAACATTGTCCTCGGTCGCCAACTTAAAGAAAAGAATGCGATATTACCAGAAAGGGTTGTTGAGCTTCCAAATAGGCAGGATAGTGAGACCGAGGCACTTCAGATAGAATTGACACAGATGAGAACAAATAAAGAAGTGGATGCGGAAAAGAGATTAAAAGAAGTAAAGGCTGAGAAAGAGAAGGTGACTAGGATTGAAAATTTAAATAAGAAACTTGGTGAACAGATCTCTCATAGAGATGTTGAAATTGCACAGGTAAGGAAGAGAGTAGATGGTCTAATCGATATCATCTTAAACAGTGATAGACAGAAAGTTGCAAAGAGTCAGCCCTACACACTGGTTGCTAATACTTCTACTGATGTTAAGCAGGACAGAGGTAAATCCCTACGTGGAAAATACAATTTTCGGCGTGCTGATGGCGTCTCTGCTAATGATTGTGATTCGTGACAAACGAAGAGAATTCTAGATTGCCATCAAGTTCTGTTAATCATGAAAACAATGGTCATAAAGTTCAAGCCAAAACTCTTAACATCAACCATGTATCTACTGTTGTAAACTCTGATAAATTTATAGTAAGGAATAGATCTAGTACTACTAGGTCCAAGAATGAGACACATTATGGACGGGATGATAAACATTCTAGCGGTCCAGTTGCGCGTCAAACTCAGCTCAGTCAGTTTGACAGAATTACTAAGCATATCCCCATAGGCAATGATAGTAAAAGCTGTGCTAAGAAAAATAATTCTAAGGGTGGACAGGACCAAAGGAGTTTATCAAGTGGTAATTCTTATTATCTAAAGAACTGTAAACAATTTGACAGATTCCAACATTTTGTTCCTAGAAGTAACTATATTCAAAGAGGAGATGGTAATCGCAATAATGCTAGCTTGATTTATAAAAATAACAATGGTCAAAATAGAGGAAAACACGATGTGTTCTATAGACATAACAAATCCCCAAATTTTTCGTCACATAACCAGAGTGACTTTCCTCAACTAAAGCCTAAGTTCTCTTATAAGAAATGTAATAAGAATAATAAGGGTCTAGTGAAAGATACTGCTTGTTCTAATTTTGATGTCGAGAAAGAATCTCGTTGTGTTAGGTGTAAAAATCTATTGCAGAATACAGCAATGACGACATACAAGTGCGGTCATGTGTCTGTAGTATCTACACGTGATAGGAAAAGAGCTGATGACATCGTGAAGAGACCAGGACTTTACACGAACCCCTGTGCTAGGTAATTGTCGAAGTAACTATCCGTTTTTGCTACTTAAATCTTACGGCTGATTAAAGTGGATATTTTCATTTGTATTCATTCACAGTGGTGACTGTCCGATAGAGGTCAGCGCTCCCATGTGACGTTATCCGTAAGAAATGTAGGTCAACTGTACGCAGTGTTTGTTCAAGCGAAACCAGTCAATGTCTTATAGCATCTGATGTTTACCTTTTGAGGATCAGGACATGTTGACAAGAAAGGGGGAGATTTTGCGTTTGATTTTTTTTTAATTTTTTTAGAACAGTAAATATTATTGTATTGTATTTGAATACCATGTATTTTCTTTGTAATATTATAAAGATGTTCTTATGTCTTATTATTAAATTTTCTTGTGATTCATATAGTGGCGTATGTTGATGAATACTGTACGCGTTAGAATTGAAATAATGTATAACATAACAGTTTGCACTGACTTACTTTAAATTGTTTTATGAAAACAGTGGACGATGGTATTTTCACATTTAGGTCATAAGACTATGTCTGTTTGGACCATATCGTATATCTTTGTTCTCCTATGTCGTACTTGGAATTTTGCAGCTGTGTTTGTTAAAATAGTTTTTGTACATGATGTGTTTGCCAGCCCTATACACAAACTCATTTACTGTATTGATGTACTGGTAATTTTTAGATAGTCATGAGTGTTCGTTATTCTCTTAATTTAAATTTTTTTCTCATGTTTTGATGCCATGTTTAATTTATATATTAAAACATACAGAGAAGATATGAATTGTCTAGTATGTTGTGAAATGCAATTTTGGAAATAGCTGCATGTATCAGAAATGATCTTGTATTTGGATTTGTTATCATATTGTGAAACTGTGATTTTTTCTAGAAATTGGTTTTCTTGTCAGTCAGAAATATAGATTATTTCCTTAGCAGATTAATTGGGAAAAATTTATTTTTCTATTTTTGTTTGCAGATATTTCGATAGGACCTTTTTCATATTTCATACTAGCAACAGATTGTAGATTTATTTATAGTGTATATCATAGCAGTTTGAATAAGAGATAAAGTTATAGCTAAATAGCACTATAGTTGAGCTGAACGTAATTGTCAGCCGAAATAATTTAAAGGTTAAATTAAATTTACATGTATTGAGTCAAGGCTTTGTTTGAGATAGAATTTTTGTTTTATGTTTCACTCATTTTGTTAAAAGTTGATTTTATTAATTTTTAGTGGTTTTGAATTACTTAAAAATTGAATAGTTTTTTATGTAACTTATCGTGTCAAAATATGTTTGTATGGTACTTTTGGAAAAAATGAATTTTTTTTTTTTCTCGGCATTGTAATTTTTTTGTGTGTGCCCAGCATTTGTCTGTATGATACGAGTGATATGTAGTGTGATTAGTTCTTGAAAAAGTTATTTTGTTTTATGTTATGATGTATTTTTATTTTAGCGCTTCATTGTGCGTTGGTCGTACTTAGTCATAGCAAGGTTATTACTTGTGTGAGCGATGTTTATAATTTATTATTTTAGTTATGGATAAGTCTAACTTAATTATATGCTTTATTTAGTTATGCCTTTCTTTTGTGTTTTGGTATATTTATACATTGCTTTTTGTTTGATCTTTTTTCTGTTGTGATGATATTTGTTTTACAATACGATGTTTGTTTTAGATAGCTATTATAATATATTATTACTATCTTTTTCTGTATTCATTTCTTTGCTTTCCATCTGTCTTTGGAGATTAGTCTTCATTTTATTCCTCCTTTTCTGTTACCTTTTCGATACGAGTTTCATATCTTGTTTATACTTTCGTACCTCATCTTCGTTTCACTTGCTTCTACTTGTATATTTTGTCTTCTTTCAACACTTGTACTTTCATCCTTTGTGTTGTTGGAGTGGTTATGTGATTTAATATGGTGTGTGATATATATATATATTATGATAGTTATATTTATTTTACATGTAATTGGACTTAAGTATTAGATTGTGATATTATTTGATTCTTCTCATATGTTGAGTTCATATTGTCCTTCTTTACGAATTGTACTTCGTTTGCTGGATATTGTCTTGTCTCTTACTATTGTTTGTTACTTATTTGACTATTATTGCATATGTTTAGCTTAGTTTTGTAATAGATTAATCATAAGATACTGTCGTGAAATTCTACATCCACATATATAAATTAAAAGGACAATATAAGGTCTAACAAATAAATTTAATAAAAGGAAAGAAGAATGGTAAAGAACAGTGCTGTCACAATGACTGTACTCGAAATCCCCCTTGTTTTCCACTTCGTCTGCAAATTGTAACGTTTCACGTTGATAGTAAAGCCTTCTGCAGTATACACGCGTTTCCCAAACACACTAAAAAGCGTACTCCATTTCTAAGAAAAACCTTGAAATACGCAAGTTGACCTAGAATTAAAATTCCATTCATGTCTTTTTCTACATTATGTTACCAAAAACAAAAGACAGATGGACTAAAGATAGAAAGAAGGGAGAGGCAGAAAGCAGGAAAAGGCAATACTAACACGAGTCGCGCGATACACAATTACTACCATCACGCGTGTAAGGCCACAAGCACTAGCTTTTTTTTCAAATCGACAGTGATAAAAACACTACCCATCCGAGAGTTAGGTTTTAAAAACATGAAAAATTCTTATTGGGAAATATGACATTATACTGGTTTACGTTTGAAAACATGACAGTACCCAGACACCCTAAAGTTTGGAAGTGAGGAAGTGATAACAACACGACTATCCTAGAAGAAAATGCATATTAGCTCTATTAAATATATATATATTTGGGTTCCTTAGGACTTGCTGACAAATAATATGTTAAACGTTACGCAAATAGTCTAGGAATTACCAAATTATAGCCAAAATAAAATAGTGAGGGTGTCAGACAACACCAAAATCAGAATCGCCCAGTGGCAGAATTTTAGGCCACCATTGTACGGGAAATGAGTCTCCATGTTAACTCCTATTTGATTGGAGCGCAACAAATGTAAGGCTAAACACGATTAGTCGGACTATAAATACTATCTTGTGTTGTCAGGGGAAACGTGAGAAGGGGTACTTTTTTGAAAAGATGTGTAGACATGGCCTGATTGGGTAGAACTGCGAATATACTCAATTCAGAGCGTCTGTTCAGGGCCACATCTTGTAATAAACCTACTAAGAAACAGTGCGTTGAGCACCAGGATATATTTTTTCCAAATAAAAGCCTGGGACATCGGCAGATCGGAGTTGTGCTATATTCATTGCCATTCAACGTCACTGTGTATTATTTCCATGAATTGTGGTAGGTTTGAAATATTTGACATCTTTTTAAATGAAAATTGAATGTAAATTGATACTTATGTCTGTATATATGTGTGGTTCAGTAGCGAACATGAGGTAAAGCCTATAGTGCTCCAGCCTGAACAGAAGGTGTAGGAGGAAAGTAAAACTACATGGAATTGCCAAGCAGTACACTGACACCTAGATTATTGACTAGAAAGAAATAATGCTGGAATTGCAGAGGCGTAGTAACCATTAAGGAGGAATATACTGGTGTAAAGTAATTCAGATGAAGCTGACAGTTGGCATAACGCTCTGAACTCAGGTTTGTTTTGTATTGTGCTCAGTGTAGAAACAGAGTATAAATTGGTTCTGAAGTAGGAGGTACAACCTTCTTGTTTCAGGGACCGTGGTCTTAAAGTTATTGAGCAGCACCTGGTCAGAGCTTTGCTGAATCCAGAGGCGGACAGCATACTACTGGGTCCATATAGCAACCAGTGAGGTGTCTCCAGAGCACAGGGGAGAAATCGAGCAGAGGAGTCTGTTCCTGCCGCCATCACGAGAGATAAGCTGATGTGGCCAGCTGAGCTCAACATTATGTACCCCCCAGCTTAAACTGACAATGTAAAATCAAATTAAGAGGGGAAATTAATTGTTTTAATGCCAGGAACTGAGAACATCTCTACTACTAGTTCCAACAGAAACAAACTATTAAAGTCATGTTGACAAATACCAACAGAGCTTGAAAAAACAAAACAAAACCAGTATTCCTCATATTACTACTACACAACTGACACACATAGGATAATATTAATAAAATATGTCACTCCAAGATTCATATTGATAAATTCTGTACATATAACTTGTAATTAAAATTGATTGTGACTCCCGGTTCTCTTTGTATTTGAATCAGGACACATATACATTAATGACAGCACTGAATACATATTGATATTTGAAAATTTATCAGTGACTCATTTAAGATATTCTCATAGAGTGTTATATGTATGTGAGTGTCACAGTGTTGTCAAGTGTGGTGGAATAAATTAAATTGTTTATCTGTCTGCTGTTGTTGTGACTTACACTTCACCATATACATACCCTAGACATATAACGTAGTCATCACAATATTCCAGAATAATTCTGACTGAGGTATACATATGTGGCAGCAAGTAAGGTTATCTATAATACACTACTCTTATTAGATATAGATACCTTCACAGCTGATCTCAGTCAGTACACTAAGTCCCCTAAAAATATTTATAACATCCCACTTTACCACAGATACTTAGCTTGATTTTGCATTAGATTAATTTTAGTATTTTACTTAATTATGTTGGATGATTATTTGTTACTTTTCATGTATGTTGAGCTGTGATTAGGCGGCTTAGCGCATGTATTGTAAAAGATGGGTTCAAAACAGCCGAGTCCCGTGACTAGGGTTTTTTTTTTTTTAGGGTGTGTGATCCAGAGAGAGAGTTTGGGTTTGGGCGTTTGTCCGAGCTGGGCACGCCCTGTGTTCTTCTAAGTGACATGCCTGCGCAGAGCTAGAGAGGAAATGTCGACATATGTTTTGCGGTGTGTACGGCCTTGTGTTACTGCAGTATAGATTTATGTAGGCCAAGATTTATGATAGGCCAAGATTTATGATAGGCCAAGATTTATGATAGGCCAAGATTTATGATAGGCCAAGATTTATGATAGGCCAAGATTTATGATAGGCCAAGATTTGTGTAGGCCAAGATTTATGATAGGCCAAGATTTATGATAGGCCAAGATTTATGATAGGCCAAGATTTATGATAGGCCAAGATTTATGAAAGGCCAAGATGTATAAGGTACTTTTGTAGGCCATATTGTGAAGATTAATGAAGCTGTCGGGTGATGCAGGCTTCGCTATGTATTAAGGTACTTTTGTAGGCCATATTTTGAAGCTGCCGGGTGATGCAGGCTTCGCTGTGTATTAAGGTACTTTTGTAGGCCATATTGTGTATTAAAGCCATTAATATAACTGCCGTAGTTGCAGTCCTTGAGTATTCTGAGAAGTGAGAGATTTGAAGGCCATGACTATGATCATAACTGCCGAGTGTGCAGTTCAGTATTGCTAGCACTGAGACATTTCATGTTTTTGCTGTTACCGTATTTTCGTCCATGCTGTTGTGTCTGTGTTGTAACTAGCACAGGTCCCATCACCCTTGTCAGTGTGTATGCTCCTACTCTGTACTCTGCCTCAGAAGCTAAAGATGAGTTCTACGAGAATCTAGCAGCAGTAATCAAAAGCATACCTAGGCAAGAACAGCTTGTTCTCCTTGGTGACTTTAACGCTAGAGTGGGTGCCGATAATGTTTCATGGCCTCATGTCTGGGCAGGTTTGGTATTGGCAAGATGAATGAAAATGGACAACGGCTCTTAGAGTTGTGCGTCCACCATGATCTCTGCGTGACCAACACCTACTTTGAGACAAAACCCCAGCATAAGGTGTCATGGAGACACCCACGATCCAAGCAATGGCACCAACTTGACCTGATTCTCGTCAGAAGGCCACTCCTCAGGTCTGTGCTCTCCACGCGCTCGTACCATAGTGCAGACTGTGACACAGATCACTCCTCGGTTTGCTGCAAAATCAGAGCACAACCAAGAAAACTCTATCGTGTCAGACATGAAGGGAAACCACGCATTGATACCAGCAAGATGTCAGACCCTTTCATGATCGCTCAATTCACTGCGACCTTCAAGAAAGTGCTCAGTAGCCATCAGCATGGTGATACTATTACAGAGAACTGGGAGCATCTACGGAACACCATTCAAAGTACTGCACTTGCCACCTTTGGTAAGAAAACCGCAAAGTCAAATGACTGGTTTGACGCTTCATCAGATGTGATGGCACCTGTTATTGAAGCTAAGCGCAGTGCTATGAATGAATACAAACGTTCACCGAGTGCCAGAACCCTACAGATCCTGAGGGCTTCGAGAAGCAAAGTTCAACAAACTGCTCGACGCTGTGCAAATGACTATTGGCTCCAGCTCAGTGAGAGCATCCAGATCGCAGCGCAAACAGGCAACATTAGACAAATGTATGATGGTATAAAGAAAGCACTTGGCCCCCATAAAAGTAAGACGGCACCGCTAAAAACCATCAGCGGAGAGAAGCTAACCGATAAGGGTAAGCAGATGGAGAGGTGGGTCGAGCACTACTCTGAGCTTTACGCTAGAGACAATACCGTTACACCTGCAGCCCTTGATGCTGTCAATAGTCTGCCAACTATGGAGGAGCTGGATGCCGAACCAACATTAGAGGAACTTAGTAAGGCCATTGATAGCTTGGCCTCTGGCAAAGCACCAGGCAGTGATGGGATTCCTCCTGATTTAATCAAATGCTGTAAGAGCACGCTATTACATCCCCTGCATAGGATGCTGTGCCAGTGCTGGGAAGAGGCAACTATTCCTCAAGACATGCGAGATGCCAAGATTGTAACACTGTATAAAAATAAAGGAGACAGAAGTGATTGCAATAACTACAGAGGCATCTCGCTTCTTAGTATTGTTGGTAAGGTTTTTGCCAAAGTCATCTTAATGCGACTACACAAGTTAGCTGAGCGCATATATCCAGAGGCACAGTGTGGATTCCGAGCTGGCAGATCAACAACAGACATGATCTTCTCTCTCCGCCAGCTTCAGGAAAAATCAAGAGAGCAGAAAAGACCATTATATATCGCCTTTATAGACCTCACAAAAGCATTCGACCTGGTTAGTAGGGATGGACTCTTTAAAATCCTCCTGAAAATAGGCTGCCCTTCTAAAATGCTGGAAATGATAAAGTCATTCCATGACGACATGAAGGGAACAGTCCAATATGCTGGAAGCACATCACAGCCCTTTGATATACGAAGTGGCGTTAAACAAGGCTGTGTTCTGGCTCCGACCCTCTTCGGAATCTTCTTTGCCTTACTCTTGAAACATGCATTCAGAGATGCAACTGAAGGAATATGCCTTCACACTAGGTCAGATGGCCGTCTGTTTAATCTTTCAAGGCTGAAGGCAAAAACAAAAATCAGAAGGGTCACTATAAGAGACTTGTTGTTCGCTGATGATGCTGCAGTCGTCACTCAAAGCCAACAGGAGCTTCAGAGCTTGATGAATCGCTTCACTAAAGCATGCAAGGACTTTGGCCTCACAATAAGTCTAAAGAAAACGAATGTGCTGAGTCAGGATGTGGGTGCTGCACCAGTTATCACTATCGATAACTATGAATTGGCAGTGGTGCACCACTTCACATACCTAGGGTCTACCATCAATGACAAACTCTCACTGGATACAGAAATCGACAGCCGCATTGGCAAAGCTGCAGCTACCTTTGCCCGCCTCACATCGCGTGTTTGGGGAAACTCTAAACTCACAATGAAGACCAAAGCTGCGGTATATAATGCCTGCGTCACCAGCACACTCCTATATGGCAGCGAGACCTGGACGACCTATGCTAAGCAAGAAAGAAGGCTCAATACCTTCCATTTGCGGTGTCTACGCCGCATCCTCGGCATCTCGTGGAAAGATAAAGTGACAAATGTCGAGGTGTTGTCACGTGCTGGCCTTCAAAGTATGTATACGCTGCTTAGACAGCGCAGACTTTGCTGGCTTGGCCATGTTCGCCGCATGGAAGATGGTCGCATCCCAAAAGATATCTTCTACGGACAATTAGCAGATGGCAAGAGAACAGTTGGGCGACCACAGCTGAGGTTCAAAGATGTGTGCAAGAGAGATATGAGGGCACTGGACATGGATCCAGCAACATGGGAGGATAAAGCTGCCGATCGCACAAAGTGGCGATGCTATTTACGGCACCACCTCAGATTGGGCGAAGAGAGGCTCACACAAGAAGCAGAGGTGAGGAGAAAACGTCGAAAGGAGCACCAGGAAAATAAGCAGTTGAGGGCTGTCACCTCAGGGGCGCATTCCCATAGTCAGTTATGATTGAAGGGGCTATTATTATTATTATTATTGTAACGGAATAAACAGTATCGAACTGTTCCCAGACGTTTACAACCTTTTTTGACTTCTTCATGTACTCTTACGTACGTACTGTGGGGTGTAACTGAATCTACATACACCCATGTCGGCATTGAGACACAGGGACAGGACAGCAACACACATATATATAGAATTAGCCTGTGTGGCGGATGTAATTAAGAATATGTCACCTCTACAGAGGTGTGTTACTTCAACAGTAGAGTGTAACTGGAAATAATAATACAACAAGCAAGTCGACCCAATATAATGATTGATGTATCAGCCAATATAATCAGTGGGTGCTGAAACCCCCTAATGTTATCAGGATATACTTATCGTATAAAGTATTACCAGTAAAATATTAACAGGAACCAATACTCTACAGAAAAACACCGAGATAGTAAACAGAACAAGATATTAACAATATCCACGAAGCCTAGAGGCACGTGACTGTACTGTTCTAGTCGAGTCAAATAACGCTGCAGTGTTCGCTGATATAATCTAGCTTTGTCACCCACTGGTAAATCTTCTCATTCCAAGACTAGTTGCAATTGACTGTCCAATTCTCCTAAGTTATCTCTCAGAGCATCGGGGTTCTATACGGTTTTTGAGCCTCTAACAAACGAGGGTCCATTAAAATCATTTTCTTGGCCATCTACACACCCAAGACCCCTCTTAGCACGGTTAGTAGGGAGGTTAACAACGCACTTAAAAAACCGCCGGTTTGTAAAAATTGTTTTCGTCTTTTGAGCGACAATTTCTTCTTGGTGAGCGCTCTCAGGGTGTTTTTGTAACGACTCATACGCCTCTTCTGATGGGGTGTCAGTGTAACGTTACCTTTTAATACGTTGTGGCAACACTCACAGAGTGTTCCTACGAGGTCGGGTGACGCTGTTTTCATAACAGCCTTGATGACTGGGGGTTTGGCAGTGCCTAGAAATTTCAGCATTTCTGCATGGCGTCTCACCTTTTCCCCCATCTCGTTATTTGGGGACGTAGACGACTTGTTGTTCGTGTGGAAATATGTGGTACGTAATCTCAAAACGTCGGGTGTTGCCTGTCGCAGATCGATTAGCAAATAACCGTGTGGGGCCGACGTCGCGTCTTTAAAACTTTCTTGGACATAGGCAGTACGACCTGGATACATCTGCTTGGCTAGATTAATAATCTGCGAGCCATCGCGTGGATTTTTGAAAAGCACTATATAATGAGAATTCAAACTAATGGTTCTGTGTTCTTTGTTCTTGCCAAATAAATTTTGCACAATATACATTACGCTAGTATTCCTATAATGACTACCTTTCGTGAAAAGTTCAGTTATTCTATCATCCGTCTCACTCATCAGATCATCTATAACGAGCAGGCGTTTCTTATCACCTGTCCACTGCTCCATGTCCGGCAGTTCTTCAATAAACTGAACTCCACTCATCGATTTATACATGGACTGCCACTCTCTATAACACCATATAATTTCGTCTGGGGTAGGCGTCATCATATCTCGGCTATGTTGTAAAAACCTTTGTACAAAGACAGATTTGTCACTACCCGTCGGCCCGGCTATGAGCGCTGTGAATGGATGAGACCATCTTGGATCCATAGCTAACAATGATAAATTACACTCACACGCAGTTATTTTACTGTATTCAAGGCAAGGCCCCCCTCCTCTGTGTTTTCAACAACGTGAGACTCCCTGCGAACAAAACACGCAAGGCTGGTTGTTTTGAACCACCCAATATGAGAACCACTCTCTTCGTTACTCACTCAGTCACAAGCACGTGAAGTTTTTTACCATTCACAACAAATATCACTCAGTCACAATCACGTGACTTTTTTTACTATTCATTTTCTTTTAGTCAGCAGGCCATAAATATATATAACAAAAACAATAAATGTGTGTAGTATCACATGTGCTTTTTAAAGGTTGTTCTAATAAAGTGTTAAGTTCTGTTTATATATTTTTACATACTAACAAACAAAATATCTATTTTGACACTATATATTTTTACATACAGCACTAACAAACAGACAAATGGGCAAACGAACACTGTCACGGACAAAATATCTAGTTTATGTTCGATCGTAAAACACCATTAGCTCTTTCCGAGCTGAGACCAATTATCTCAATTAAACTTCGTGTAACGAAAATGCTAAATTGCATAATCGATACCGCTTTTCAAACGAACTGACAAACCACCACGTGAATGGCAAACCACCGCGAAAGCTTGCGCACATGCGCGCACTATTTTTTTGACAAGCCTTTGTCTTGATATATGCTGAAAGACTCCTCTACACCAGACATTCTGGCACTGTCAAGAAATACGTCCGCACGCACTACTTTTTTGACAAGCCTTTGTCTTGATATAATCAGGAATTCTTTTTAGAACCCATCACTCTTTAACCAGAGCTCGACGAACAAAGACCAGACCTCGAGACCAAGAAACAACCTTCTGAAAAATCAGCCGTTGAAACCAGACCACCAAAACGTATGTTATTCTCTTTTATATCTCGGTATTTTGTGTTTTCATTTTCGCTAAGAATATTATAGAATGTAATTTTTTAAAGCCTAAATTATTTTATTTCGATATACAATAAAACTAACAGTCATTTAAGACGTAACTTCCTACGGAGTCTTATATCTCTTTTCGTGTTTGTATTCGTTTATTTTTTTTGGGTCTTCGTGCTTTGTGTTAGGGTGTTAAAATAAATATCTCTGTCGTTTCTCTAAACCAAAAAAAAAAATATTTTTTTATATTGCTGTGTGTTTGTTTCTGTATTCGTTTTGTTTTTCGGTAGGAAGTTAAAATATATAGCCTGAGTATCATTTGTTTATGTTTAAAAATATATATAAAGTCGGATTTTTTTATATGTCTGTCTGTTTTTCACTAGGTAGTGTTAAAAGTCTTGGCCAGTGTTCGTTTTAGTTCTTTAGTATATTGTTAAGCAAGTGCTTTGTTCATTGTCTACAAACAGTATGACTCAGCCTCGATATTGATCCACCAGAGTGCAATCATAATTTCTGACAAAAACATAATTACAACTTGTACGAGACTAGCTATTTCAAATAACTGGTACCTTGGAAACAAAAGAGAGGTCGAAAATCAATATCATTTGGTCTCGCGAACAATAATTACAGAACAAGCTAAGTTATAGAAAGACAATGGAGGGCAAAAGCAATATCCATAAATCGGGAAAAATAATTACACCAGGTGTCTGCTATCAAAAAATTGGACAATGCAACAGTCTGTCGCTGCTGGTTGAAACAAAGAAAAAAATCAATCTCGAGCGTTTATGGGTCCGGTTATTCTTGCGATGAAAAATTCATAGTTGGTTATGCTTCAGCGAACGCGTGGACACAGCTGCATGTGAAAACTTCATGACTGGGAATAATTAACAATCGATATGGGGCTTTTCGTGAAATAAAAGGAACTTGAATACTTTGCTTTTCTCATAAAAGAGAGCGGGGGTCTAAATCAATATCTTTGGTTTCATTGTTGCTAGTTTTTATCTTTCGTGAAACAAGAAAGGAGAGCAGGGTTATGAATCATTTTTCTGGCATCCATATCTCGCGCGTGGAACATTTGTGAATGGCTTCACCTGATACCACAAAGAACAAAAAACGCATAGGTATTGAAAGGTTAATAAAACACTATATTACATTTTTTTTTTTAACATATTACATTAAGTCGCCCTGCTATAACCAACAACCATGGTTGAAAGTAGCAAACATATTAATAAAAACTTATATCTCCGTTATTTTAAAAGACACGAGAGGGCAGATCAATATGAGTCATCACTTGTCGCTGTCTGCGGACTTGAAAATAATTGATCTGGAATCAGACAAAGGTTGAATTTTTGCAGTGCGTGGGGTCTTTCTGATATGTTAAAGAACAAAAATTCGTTCATTTCATAACAGAATAAAAATAAGACTGGTTATAATGAAGAGTAGGCATGTGTATACCTACATAGATAGGTATGTGCCTAGCTATCTATAAGTCTGTGTTTCCTTTCTTTCTCTCTCTCTCTCTCTCTCTCTCTCTCTCTCTCTCAGTTTGTTACATGTTTAATTTTATGTTTTATTTTATTTATTTAATGTTGTCTAAATTTTTCTCTCTCTCTTTTTTCTTTCTCAGATGGAGTCACCTCAACCCAAGAGACGGTGCTATGCTTGCTTACACTGCCAGTGCGTTTTCAAGTGGGGCCATGATCTAACTCGTCATATGGCCACAACACACGGCCGCCAAAATCACGACTGCCCTATATGTGGCCTAGTGTTTACGAGACCCGATAATCTTCAACGCCACATAGAAAATAAACATGGACCCATTTCAACTACTGAACATACAGACACTACATCAGTGGGGCAAACCAACCTGGTGTGTACCCGCTGTGGGCAGGGGTTCACCAGACGTGACAATCTATTACGTCACATCAAGATCGCACATTCTCTGACTCTGCTTTCTTGTGAGTTCTGCGGGAAAGACTTTACCTGCGCTGATAAGCAACGAGTCCACCTAAAACAACATCACCCCTCTGTCCCTACGCAGACTCCAGCATCAACACAGAATCCAGCAGCATCAGGTGTCACAACAACACCAACCTCATCATCATCATCCAGGACCAAAATCTTTTCAAACCCCACTTCATCATCATCATCATCAGCACCTTCAACATCGGCGCACTACTATCAACCATCATCATCTGCTGCAACAGGCACCAAAACGTTTTCCTCATATGACACAGTCTATTCCAGAATACCTTCATCAGCACCATCGGCGAACCAACATTCACCCGGCCTCAGCCTGGCTCATGAGCAGACACTATCATCAGAAGCCACCTCAGCTGCCACAATTCACCCCACCCCATCTCACCCACCATCCTCTTCAACAATTCCCTTCACAAAAGCTGCAGTCCAGACCTCCAAGAAACGGCCCATGTCTAGTTACAAAACCCTAAATAAAAACCTCGTCTGTCCTCTGAACAAGACAGTTTATGCGACGTACCGGTTGACATTAAACAGATATATACTGGTAATTGGTCCACCATAAAAACCCACAAGAAAATCCACAAATATTTATCCACATTCACTTTCTTTCATAGTCCAGAAAAAACCCAACCCATCGAATGGCTCTCTATTTTGACCCCCGTCTTTACACAACACACAAAAAGATTCAAAATTAATTATAGTCATCATTCAATTTTGAAAAACAAAGAAAACAACGACCTCCGTTTCTACCACGCCTCTCATAATAACACCTGTGTTTTAGAACATCCTCATCTAGTAAATAATATTACAAATTTCAAGTCTTTTGTCTCAAACTTACACGACAGCGATATTCTTACACACGCACAAGTAAACAGACCCAACCCCCCAAATATTATGTTGAAGCGATCCCGGCTACTTTCTTCTATCTCTATCATATACAAGACCACCCAATCGGCTGTTTTTTACAAGACATACCAAATTACATCACCGATAATAAGCACATCAATACATTACAACACGACTCACGCTCACACCTTACGGTGATAACTTTTGCTGTTTTAGGTGTTTAGCCGTTTTTAGGGGTGCTGCCGTTACAGATGTTAGAAAAGCCACCCACCGTCTCCTAAAACAGTGGCAGTTACAGCAGGGACTAGAGTCCCTCATCGATTTCCCCGGGTTTAATTTAACAGACATTCCATCCTTAGAAACCTGCTTTAAAATAAATATAGATATTTTTGAGTTTGACGATACACAAACACTGACCCCCAAACTTAGAGGTAGTGATAGCTTTCCAGAAACGTTGCGTCTTTTAATGTTTAAAAATCATTTCATGTATATAGTAGATATAGATAGGGCGGCAAACTCCTTTTCGTGCCCCAAATGCGGTAAATTATGGAAGTTTTTTAGGTTTATGGAAAGACATGAGCAGACCTGTGCCGGGGATAAGCGCGTGGAAATATTTAAGGGTGGGGTTTATACCCACCGGATACCGTTTGGGAATCGATTGCGGCGCAGGGAATAGATGTAGAGACAAAATTCGTCTTTCCCTATCGGGCCACCTTTGACTACGAGTGTTATTTCGAGACCTCTGTAGGGCCCAGTGGTAGCGCAACTACCTACACAGCTAAACACGTGCCCCTGTCTTGCTCGGTGGCTTCTAATGTCCCCGGGTTTGAAGACCCCGTTTGTTTTATCACAACGGGGGATCCACAAGACTTGGTCAACAGGATGCTCGATCATCTGACCAACATTGCCGAGGCGTCTTACAGCATTTTGCGTGAGCGTTTTGATGAGGTATACACTCAACTCGGTGATTTGGAGGGGCTCATCGAGAGACTCGATGAGTATTTGCACGAACTGCCCGTGTTAGGCTTCAACTCGGGAAAGTACGACGTCAACGTGATAAAACCCTATCTAATCAAATATTTCCTTGACCAAGATTTTAAATATTTGGTCAAGAGAAATAATAATTTTATGTGTATCGCCACCCCGCAGTTAAAGTTTTTAGATATAATAAATTACCTAGCCCCCGGTTTTAGTTATAGTAAATACCTGGCAGCCTATAAAGTGACGGAAACTAAAGGCTTTTTCTGTTACGAATACATAACCGATTTAGAAAAGTTAAACGAAACGGCCCTACCACCCCACTCGGCTTTTTTTCCGCCCTAAAAAATTCTAATATTTCCAGTGATGAGTATGCCGAATGTCAGAGAGTTTGGGTCGATAACCGTATGACCACTCTACGCGATTTTTTGACGTGGTCCCCTTCCTAATTGCGTTAGAGCAACAGGTTAGTTTTTACGCGGTCCTAGATGTAGATATGTTTAAAGATGCGATTTCGGTGCACGGTGTCACGCTAAAATATCTTTTCAAAACTCTCCCGTCAAACATCTCTTTTTCTTTATGCTCAAAGCGGGAGCAGGATTTACACGAAACGTTGCGACAAAATATAGTTGGGGGACCCTCAATTATATTTCACAGGTTCCACGAACAAGGAAAATCGTGCATTAGAGGGGGCAAAATGGTGCATTGTATTAAAGGTTTTGATGCCAACGCCCTTTATTTGTGGGCGCTAATGCAAAATATGCCTACTGACCTTCCCGTTAGACGAAACAGGGAGGCTGGTTTCAGGTACCACAAGATCAATAAATACACCGTGCAGTGTCGCGACTGGTTGACGTGGGTGTCGCACCAAAATAATGTGGTTTTAAAAACCCAGTTTAACGGCCGTGAGATGTCGTTGGGTCATAGACACATTAGCGTAGATGGGTGGGACAAAGACTCTCGCACCGTCTACCAGTTCCATGGCTGTCTGTTCCATGGTCATCCTAACTGCCCACTAACCACCGGTCGTGACGTTAACCCAGTCAATAAAAAACCCTTGACTGAGTATTACGAAAAGACGCGGGAGATTGCTGCCTATTTGATGACTGAGTGTGACGTCACCTTGGTCGAAATGTGGGAGTGTGAGCGGCAAAACTTGAAGAAAACCGATCGATCAATCGGTCGCCTTCTGAGCGCCACCTTCCCGACCCTGAAACCATCGTATACTAAACGTCGGTACCCGCTAACGGAGCAACAGATTCTCGCTTCTGTGCTAGACGAAACCTTGTTTGGTTTAGTCGAGTGTGACATTCATGTCCCCGACAACTTGAAAGATCATTTCTCGGAAATGACGCCCATTTTCAAAAATGTTGACGTCACGAGAGATGATATTGGGCCTTTCATGCGGGCATACGCCGAAAAACATAAACTCCTGACTACCCCCAGAAGAACGTTGATCGGGAGTTATGTGGGTAAAAAGATTCTGTTGGCGACGCCTTTGCTTCGCTGGTACCTGGCCAAAGGTTTAGAAGTCACCTGTATATACCAGGTGATTGAATATACGCCCGCGACGTGTTTTAAACAGTTTGGGGAGACTGTTTCAGATGCACGCCGCCAGGGAGATAAAGATGATATCTACGCGATAACCAGCGAAACCATGAAACTGTTAGGTAACACCGCCTATGATAAGACGTTGACCAATAAGGCGAAGCACGTAGATGTCTCGTATACGACCGGGGAGGGTACTTCTAAATTAATAAACTGCCCCCGCTTTAGAACAATGACTTTAGTGAATGATGACATATTCGAAGTAGAAATGGTTAAAAAGAAAATTAGTTGGGACCTACCCACGCAGATAGGTTTTTTCGTTTATCAATATGCCAAACTGCGCATGTTAGAGTTCTATTACGACTGCTTAGATAAATTTGTAGATAGATCAGATTTTCAGTTGTGCGAGACAGACACAGACAGTCTTTACTTGGTTCTTAGCGCGAGTAACCTAGCGGACGTTGTTAAGCCTGCTATGCGCCAGGAATTTTATAGCTCCTACGACCAGTGGTTCCCCGCCGGTGTGTCCCGACCATAGATCCATTTTCATAGTTAGTGAGGGTAAGACGTGCCTAGTTTGTCAAAAATGTCGCGAGCAAAAATTATTTGACAAACGAACACCAGGCCTTTTTAAATTAGAGTACGAAGGCAGTGGGATGATTTCCCTCTGCAGCAAGACGTACCACTGTTTTGGCGACTACGACAAAACCACCACAAAAGGCCTCAACAAACACCACAACAAAATAGACAAAAACACGTTCTTAGAAGTCCTCAACACCCAACAAGCACAGGGCGGGGAAAATGTCGGGTTCAGAACACACAACTCCGCCATCTATACATACGAACAACACCGCAACTCCCTGTCTTATTTCTACATCAAGAGACAGGTGCATCCCGACAACGTCACCACATTCCCCCCTCAACATCTAAACTCTCTGTACACCAATCAAAAACCATACCACACAGATACCTAGGCAGGTATATGCATGCGCACGCATAATACAACACATAAACTCCCTACACAAAAAAATCTCTCTTCCACTATGTACACGCACACCCATGAGTCATCACCCCAATACAATACAACACATAAAACCCCTACCCAAAATATATCTCTCTTCCACTCTGTACACACAATACAATACAACACACCCCCAAAACCATACCACCCAGATACATAGGCAGGTATATGCACGCACCTCTCTGTCCTATTTTTACGACAATGACGACTCCCCTCCCTCTATAATTGGTCTGGTCTGCAGCCTAAAACATAACTGGGATATATTTATTAAAGAACCTTTTGTTACTGTTGTTTACCATTAAAAAGTACCCCTCCTTCCGTCTTCCAATATAAATATATAAAAATTGTACAATACCAATTTATACTCCTATGTGTTATTTGAAAAATACTTTACACAACTCTTGTCAATATATATATATATATATATATATATATATATATAATATATATATATATATAGTACAATACCATTATATGCTCCTATATGTTTGTTATTTGACAAACAGTATTTGAAAAATAAAATATATTAACTTAAAGAACCTTTGTTACCTATGCTGTCTAAATATTGTATGTATAAATATCGTATTTATATTGTCTACCTGTTGTTATATATGTCTAACTAAATATTGTCTACCTGTTGTAATATATGTCTAACTGTTGTAATATATGTCTATATATATATATATATATATATATATATATATATATATATATATATATATATATATATATATATATATATATATATATATATATATATATATATGTATATATGTATATATATATATGTATATGTCTAACTAAATATTGTAATACACAACACATAAACAACACACTACCAGGACAACAGGACGCTATCTGATCGTCAGAGGAAGTCACCCCGGCTAAAATATATCGCTATATAAAAAGTCACGCGCCTCCTCCTGACACTCCTCCTGCGGAATCGATCCGGAGTATTTTGTTATATGAAAGTTATGCGCCTCCTCCTGAAATCTAACCGTAGCGTACATTGTATACTACTACTCATGGCCCATCTGTTCAGCCAAGTTTCATAAAAATGAATTAATATCGTCAACTGCAACAAAACAACACACATAAATTATCAATAACACGTACTTACATTTTTTTTTTAATTTGTTGTCTGACGTTCTTCAAAATAGTCGAAGACGTCTTTAATTATTTTTAACTATAGAAATTACAATGTTTAATCACATTAATTAAGTACCTATTTGAAAAACATCCTGAGGCGTAATTAATTTTTGTTCACATTTTCATCCAAGATGTTTATGTACAAATTAAGCTGTAGTTTTCTTAAGTGTGTACATATCTTTAAAAATGATTTGTCATGCTGAAGATAAATGAACGTCGAAGCGTCCAGACGTATTTTCTACATCCAGTGAAAGTTTTCAGTACCCGGTACGCTACACTAGACGAATTTCAGATAAGTTGTTTCTCTTCTCTAACATATTTAAACTAAATATTGTTAATCACCTCTAGTATTAGTTAATTGCTTTTAACGTAAGTTCTATTATAAATAAAAATATTAGTGAAATAGAATAAATAAGCCTAGGTAGGCCTACCACGTGAGGTTTTCATTTGTGAGGTCCAGTAGCCATCTTGTTTGTCTTTGTGTAATTAATACAGGCATCTTTCATCGTTGAGCCGAGCGTAAAGAAAATTAAATTTAATTCAAATTTACTAGCTTAGTAGTAGGACTAGTCAGCTTTTAACTATTGATATCTAAACATAATTTAAAATTTATGTATTAAAATAAAAATATTAATAACTTGTCTTGTATTAATTTAACATTAGGCCTAGATAGAGCATATATACTAATTGTAAGTCATCGGTGATAGGTATACAATAAAGATAGAGCAATTAGACAATATTGAAGAAAAAAAAGAGTAAAGACAACTCGTATACAACAAAATATTTGTAGCACAATAAGAGCAAATAAGTCCAACATAATGCTAACCAGAGTGCAGTCAGGGGAGGCAAAAGCTTGGAGCAAAACAACAGAAAGACATACTAAGGAAGGAACATCAAAACGGACAGAAAATGAGAGGAACAAACGCCCTGGTCTAAAGGATACAGAAATTAAGGACAAAATTAAAACAATCAAGGACAAAATAAAAGTGAACTCTGAAGTAAATAAAGACAGGGAATCAAACCAAAAAAAAAAGCAACGAGAAAGAAACAGAAATTCGGACATCAAAGCAAGGTGCTGGACACAATGGAACACCAACTTCGACAGGAAATAAAGCCGCAGAACACATTAGGAAGGACAAACAGGGAAATGCAGACCAATGCACTCAGGAAACCAAAGAACGCAAAGGAAGTGCCGAGGACAGCCTAAAGGAAACAAAAACCCAGAGAAAAAGAGTTAAAATCACTCAAACAGAAGGGACAGAAGCCATCCTGAGAGCCCTCCCCGATGACAAAATCATGGTTATCTTAGAAAAAATAATAGACAAAAAATCTATAAACAGATTACAAAAAACAAGCAATGGTGTAGTACTCTGCTTGAACAGCACAGAAAAAGTCAATGTCCTAATAAACGAGCTGAAAGAAAACTCTAAAGAAGTGCAACTCCCACATAAAATAAAAATACAAATGGAGCTGATCAAAGAGATTAGAAAAGTCGTTATCAAGGGCATCGATACAAACTTAACAGAAGAAGAGATCCACACAAACATAGTGAAAGAAAACCCAGAAACTAAGATAGAAAAGGTAGAACGAATTAAAACTAAGCAGCAAAAGAATACTTCAGTGGTAGTGTTGAGTATACAGGGTACAGAAATACCCAAGGAGGTCAAAATCTGCAAGAGAACCAAGAAGACTGAAATATTCATACCACCAATCATCCAGTGCACAAATTGTCAAGGCTTTAGTCATACGCAGAATGCTTGTAAAAGAGCAACAAGATGTAGTTTCTGTGCGGGAGCACACAAACACGGAGACTGCGCAATGGCTAAGGAGGACAAAGATTACAAACAAGAAAATAAAAACAGAAGATGTACAAACTGCCAGGGTAACCACAGTGCCAGGTACCTGGGGTGCCCAGTCTTCCAAGAGACAAAATACATACTTAAAGAAGCTCTAGAAACAAACACACCAATCTGGAAAGTCAAAGAAAAACAGAAAGCAAACAGCCACCTTCAAAACTTCCAAGAAAACATCATCAAGAAACAAATAAAACAAATAACCACTGAAGTAAAAACATAAAGGAGAAAATACAGAAAGAAGGTGAAAGTAAAACACGTATAAGCAACAGCAAAGAAGAAAACAACACAGAAGAGACAGAACATAACCTCACCCAAGCCAGGCAGGTATTAGAAGAAATTAAAATAGCACAACAGGCAATAGAAAGAGACCTCAAAAAAAAATAACAGAAATAAAAGAGTCTAATGAAGAAATCCTAAGGAAAACAGAGATTGAAAGAGCACTTTTAACAGACGAAAAAAGGCAAGAGTCCGAAATATTGAAAAAGCAGGAAAACAAAGAAAATATGGAAGAAACAATTAAGGAAACCGTTGAACTACTCCTACCATACCTAGTAGAAAGAGTGCGGAGTAAAATGGTTACTTGGAATGAGGAGTTTGTAGAGAACATGAGAGATGGTAGGCAAAACAAAACAAAAAGTACATAGAGAAACTAACAAACAACAAAATTTAAAAACACAAACATAACAGTGCTAACCATATAAGATGGAGACTAGAGACTATAGAGCTATTAAAGTAGTTCAGTGGAACTGTAGGGGTGCCAGGAAAAACCTGATGTCGCTTGTGGGGAAATATAAGGAATCAAAACCCATATTTGCGATACAAGAAACCCTCCTGCCCCGAACAAAAACTGAACTATCAAGGATATATAAAACTTAGAAATGATAGACTGGAGGGAAGAGGAGGGGGCGTGGCCTTTTTAATACATGAAGGCTACAAAATATTAAATTGGGAACAATTCAACACAGAAAATATTGAAGGAATAAGTGTAACATTAGACAGTGAGCCTGATAACTTAAAAATAATAAACATTTATAGCCCCAAGGGTAATATAAACGATAGGGACATTGCCACTATTAACACACAAATAGACCATAGAACATTATTGGTAGGTGACTTTAATGCACACCATGAGGCATGGGGTAACAACAGTAATGATCCAGCAGGAAAAAGAATGTTGGACTACATTGAAAGTTCTGAGCAAATCATACTAAATGATGGCTCGGTGACAAGGGTTAACCCATGCAACAATGGAGGAGATACAGCAATAGACATAACTATTATAACACCAAACCTAGCCTCTGCTAAATGGGAAGTACTGAATGACTCCAGCTCAGACCACTTACCCGAAGAAACAAACCTAAACGACAAATACAGAACTAGTCCAAGAAGCTTCAAACCTACATTCAACCTCCAAAAAAGCAAACTGGGAGTCCTTCCAATTTGAGCTAAGTAAACTAAGCATAGAACAAATTCAATCTAAGAGTATAGATATATTTGCAGAAAAACTAAAAAATGAGATTTTAAAAATAGCAATAAAATATATACCAAACAGGAATATGCCTGATCACTTAAAACCAACACAAAAAGGTAAAGATAGGAAAAGAAACAAAGATAAAAATCCAGTACCATGGTGGACAGACAGATGCTCAGAACAACTGAAATTGAGGGAGACGGCCCTGATAAAGTATAGAAAAACCAAAACTGAAGAGAATTACACAAACTATAAAAAAATAAGAAATGAAACAAATAAAATAATATTCAGAGCTAAAGAAAAGAGTTGGAGAACATTTTGTCAAACATTAAACCATAGGTCACAAGTAACTACAGTTTGGAGAAAACTAAAAGCAATTAAAGGAGGAAACAACAAGAAATTTAAAATCCCAACAATTAAAATACCAGAGAGAGCTGAAACAGATAGAGAAAAAGCCAACATACTAGCTAAATACTTGTATCAGGTTAGTTCAATAGACAGTCTAGTGTCACGAGTTGGATTTAAGTTAGAGTTATGCCCAAGTGTAGGACAAGACCCTAGTGTGAGAAAAGACTAAGATAATAGATTAATTATGAGAAATGACAGTGAATGTAGTAAGGTGAGTCTATTGGCCCGAGGAGGATAACCGAAATTAAATCTTCCTCGCCAAATCGTGACGTCAAGAAATGCTATAAACTCACCACCTCTGGCTACCTTTAACAGACTAAAGGAGATAAGGTTAAACTAACACTACAGATACCACTGTACAGACAACAGTTAAGGACTATACAGTGACGAAGCTGATCCAGTGAACATTAAATAAGTTTATTATACAAATCAACAGAATTTTTATAACATAGTACAAACAAAGAAAAGCATATATCGTGCAAGGTTGCACCGACCTGGAAAACAAAGAAAATCAATTTGATTATAAGCACCCCAAATTAAAACTCCAACCACTTTCACTCCTTCATACACCCTGCTGGGGACAAAATTTAAAAAAAAAATGATAAGTGATCTTAACTACAGTCTAATTTGGTGGGGCGTCAACTAAAGCCACGCTCTATAATTTACTATTTCTAATGTCAAGGTTCTGCTGGTACTGCCGAAGACTATCTGCACAGTAGCTAACTCTGTCAGCGATATACGCCACTAAGTCACACTCTGCACTGCTAATTAATAGACTTTTTCTAACTCTAAGGCTCAGAGGCTACCCTCTAAGAATAATATGAGACTCTGCAGGTCCCTGATCTATTTTTCACCATCTCTCTCTCCACTTCTCCTGCCTTGCTGCTCTCGTTTCATTTCAGCAACCGGGAAATGATATCCCTTTCTTCCTGGTTCTGACTCGTACTTCTGATGACTAGGCACTTGCCGTAGACTGTAGAGGCTTCTCTATTTGGCGAAAAGAAAGCTGATTCTCCCTTGCTATGTTACCCCTCATTTGGGTTTAGGCCCTTCGGTATTATTTTGACCGAGGCAAAAAAACCAAAAAAGACACCCCAACCCGCTCGCTTGGGTTCGATCGATGGGTGTGTATGAGCTTAGAGCTCCGGGTCTTAAGAAAACCCTTTTCAATTTGAAAAATATAATTATTTGTAATTTTAATATTATATAATGAAATAGAATCTTGGAAAAAAGTTAATACAATTTATGGTTGAAATGAAGAACCGTTGCTGTGTTTTCTATCGTGCCTTAAAGAAGTACATCCCTAAAGAGACCAGTAATAAGCATTATGGGTTCGGAATCTGAAGACTGCGTCGCTGTCGCTGTCTCGACCTGCTCTTCCTCGCTCCCTCTCTCTGGGGCCACAATACTCAGAGCCGATACCCCTCCACGGTACAAGCTCTTACGCCTCTGGCGTTTCCTCGACTTTTCTCTCTTGAGAAGACTGGCTACCTTTGCCAGCTGTCAGGAACAAGATTTATTGGCAACCCCCGCTCTTCGGGCCGTGACCACTGCTGTGGACACAAAAGAAATGCCACTCTGTACTACAATACTAAAATACTCTCATAAAATAACTTATCTATTAAAACATATACAGTTGCTGCTTCAGTCACGCTCATATCTTAGCACAAACATGTAAACACTCGAAACGCAGACTGCTCCACCATTTCCCCTCTCCCCCTTTCATCTTGTGCACGATGATACATAAATATTTCCTGACCCTGGGTCAGCTATTCCCAACAACCCCCTGCTTGTCTAGTAAACCCGACTCACTGATCAATACTAATTATACACAGCTTGCTCAGGCCAAACCCTTCTATTTTGGGCTTTGTTGTGTATGAGCTTAGAGTCGGGTTTTTTAAGGAAAACCTGTTCACTGAAGACTGCGTCGCTTGTTCGACTGCGCTCTCTCTCTGGGGCGGCCAACAATACTCAGAGCGATTAACCCCTCCACGGTACAAGCTCCTCTGGCGTCTTAAAATATTAAAAACAGGTAGGGAAACCTCCCGTACTTAGGCCTACTTTAACTCTGTAAGCGGTCTCAGGACCTTATCGGTTCCCCCTTATGATAAAAATGCACAACAATTAACTGCACATCAATGCACATCAATGTTTAAAATTCACCATTACATTTATATATTACATCTCTATACACAGAAATATATCTATCTCTATAGACTATATTTCCTAGAACTCATTAAATCTCATAACACAAAAAATCAAATACTACTCCGCATAATATTTAATTACACAACCACTTAAGGCACCATAAATTTCCTTTCCCTCTCTACCTCACGTGGTTTCCCTGCAATTATTATACTTTCACAGATAGAAAAATATTTTAATTATCTTCTCTATCCATCTAGAATTTCTATCCAAATAAATTCCGGTAACCACGTGATTAAATTTCCCGAAAAATCCGTTCCCGTATTTTTTCCCGTTTTTTTTATGTTTTATGAGACTTATCAGAATTAATCTCTCACTGAAATAAAATACACGCGCTTCAGAATATTCTGTAAATTAATATAAATCTAGGATGCGTGTATTTCTACAGACTTTCTATTAAATCTACGGAGCCCCCGTCCTTAATATCTCTTTATCACTCATAGACACTGTTATCACTGTAGAAATAAATGATGGCGTTACAAGTTATAAAGTTCAAAAATAAATTTAATTAGAACGGACTAAGGCTCTATTAGAGAACTAGATTTAATTACCACGCTACTTTAAATTACTGACATACCAATACTGCGTTCAGCGTTAGAAGCCGACAATATGCTTGGATACACGGCCCAGGATTTCTGCAGGAAGAGACCGCTAAATCGAAAAGCGCTACTTTATCTTAGATTTTCCCGCTCTGACCCCCGACCTACTTGAGGCAAGGCGTCTCACTACAACCAATAGAATTAAAGATACTCTAAAATTTTCCATGCGCTCATCTCTAAATTTAGAACCAGTGTATTCTTGCTTCCTTTAAATGCGCGCGTATTTCCGGCTGCGTAACGTTACCTAACGTCGTCCGCTAGCGTGAGCAGAACCGAATGTGATTCGCTCCAACTTACGTTGGACGTTACCTGGGTAGGGGTCGTCTCCCCTTCCCCACGAAAAATGACCGCGATAAATTTAACAACGCAAAAAAAATGGAATTCCAAGATCGCGATATTAGAAACGGGAAGACTGGTGCCCTTCAATACTAACTTACATTAATCCCTATAGAAAAAAAACCCGCAATTACTTTACCTACAGAACAACTCTAAACACCCCTATTATTCAGAGAGAAAAAGAATCCTTCCCAATCTTTAAAATAGAGGGAAGACAAAAATGGCAAACTCAATAGTTACGATGAGAAAACGAAATGGGGCCTATTGAAGACTAAATCACAGTAACTCCATCACATTACCCCACCCTTCGAGGTCGGAGCCTGCCGATCTAATTTACTGTGGTCTTGGTGTTCAGATTGGTCCCTATCTATGTCTCCTGAGCTGTCTGTGATCGCTGAAGTTTCAGGGTCCCTACTGGGGTTTTCCCTGGCTGCCGCACTCCCAAGTTCTTTCTTCACCTTTCCTCTCCTGCGAGTTCTCCCACGTACTTTCCTAACGGTGCGTGGTAATGTATTACTGGTATCCGGCTGACTGACTGGGTCAGCAATCGCCGTAACCGTGCGTAACTGTTCCCCGTTGTCCAAAGACCCGTGCACAATTCTCTCCTTCTTTCTCTCCTTATATACTCCCATGCTCCTGTTGAAGGGCAGTTCTCTCTCTAGACCTGTGCCATCCCATGGTGGGTCTAAAACTTCCTTGGCTAGGTTTCTCAACAGACTGACCTGATCAGCCGACCTGACCGACTGGCTCTGTAGAGGCCTGGCGATGGCGACTACGGTGCTGCTCGCCAGCGGGGTTGTGACCGCTGGTACCTTGCAATGAACCTGAGAAATCTCGTGTATGTCTGACACAGGGTTTCCGTTCCTTTTCTGGGTGTCTACTGAATCCTTACTGATCCCAGTAGCTTCTATCTTTGGAACAAGATAGGTAGTATCTGCCCCTGGCAGTGGTTCTGTGATCGCTCTTCCCCTACCAATATGAAGAGGGACAGAGCTCTCTAACATAGCCCCTTGCAAATTCGTAAGGCCGCTTTCCTCACTCTTTTCTGGCCTGAAAAGTTCGTGAGAGGTAACTGTAGACCACGGGAGTCCTCCGTCTAACACCCTGGTTCTACCCTCAACCTTGCCCTCCCCTGTGAGAGTTACTGGCGTCAGTTGGAATGTGTCCTGCAGTGACACTTGACGGTTTAAGATCCCGTTAGATCGCGGAGTATCTGAGATAAAGTACTCAGTGACTGGTTCCAATGTTCCTTGAAACAAATTGGAAGATATAGCCAATTTTTCAGGCTCCTCGTTACGCGGGTCGTTTCCTGTAAACGAGATACGAGAGTTGTGGGGCCCATCTCCGTTTATAGGCAAACGGACACTCAGATCACTGTCCTCCTCCGTTTGAGTAAAGTGCTGGTCGGATGGGGCTCCAGGGCTGGTTGGAAACATATGTTCGCTCGATTCGCCGTCTTGTGCCCTTTTAAGAGTGCGCTGGTCGTTGACATATGTGATACAGTTCTTGTCAGTATGTCCCTCTCCTGAAGGAGCTAATACCATCGGGGGCCTAATTCCCGACAACAAAGAATGTATTTCCGAAATCAGAGGCGTCACCTCTGTTTGGCCATTAGGCTGAACAGGGCTGACAGGCGAATACGCCTCTGCAGTTAACATACCGCTGTCCTTAGAGGCTCCTAACCTCTCCTTAAGAAGACAGGGCTGTTCGAGCTCGCTCGGGGCTCCGTGAATTAGGGGTTCTCCCTTTTCACTTATCTGGCCTGTAGTAGGCCCCCTTGCTTCAGCAAGGATCGGTGTACTAGGGGTTCCCAAAACTAAATGTGGGGCCCCTAGGATGAAGTCGTAAGCTGGCTGTGCCATTACAGCCGCTTTAATTGTGCCACGCACAAACTTGCACTTCACCTGAATATTGGCTACCGGAAAGCGCTGTGAGGCCCCTTTCCTTAAAATGCCACCAATATCAACTTTCTCCCCTGTCATTTGCCCGGGCTTCACCAGATGTCGGGCAACTATGCTGGGGTAGGTAAGCCCGCTGTCGAATAAACACGTAGTCGCAGTCCCGTTCACTTCTGCTGGTCCGCTGTTGGAGAACAACTTCTCCGACTGAATGGGTTCCCAGGTGTTCCCTTTTGTCGCTCGCACCGGCCTTAAGCAAGCCGCATGATGCACGGGTTGTTTATTCATACACCTGGAGGTCCAATGGGAAGTGGTCCGACAATTTCGACAGTATCTCTCATTATCTCCTCGGTTTCTGGCGGGTTCCTGAGAGTTTGGCCCCTGTGATCTGTTGTGAGGCTGGGGGCGCAGGTTATGACCGGAATGGGGCTCCTTGCGTGAAGGCCCCTGCTGCTGGTGAGCATGAGAAGACGACTGTGATGATGAAGCTCCTTTGTCCTGGACTGGCGGGTCTGGGTGTTTTCGTTTCTGGCCCAGTACTTCGGCCTGTGCCGTCTGGAACCTTTCAGCAAACAGAATGATCTGGTCCAGTTGCTGGGCGCCCTGCTCCGCCAGGTACCTCCTCAAATCAGGAGACATGTTGTCCTTGACCTGTTCCACCATTATTATCTCTTCTAATCCTTCAACGGATTTAGCCTGTCCAGACAGCTCTCTCCAGCGAATGAGGTACTTCCTCAGCCTTTCAGCGAACTGAGGAAAACTTTCTCCAGACGACTTTCCCTGAACATGGTTTGGCATTTACGGGGGGTCCACTGGAATCTTTGCAACAACGCGTTCCGTAGTGCCTCGAAGTTGTTCTGGTCGTCTATGAGCAACTTGTGGTAGACGTCATACGCATGACCTCTGAGGGACTGCGATAATTTTAGACACCAAAGACTTTCATCCAACCCGTATGCCTTTGCCATCCGTTCGAATTTTTCCAGGAATATGTCAATTTTCTCATTCCCGTTAGGGAAAGAGTCCATCGGAAAATTCATGGCTGCCATCCGGGGGCCTCCATTTCCTGAGGTGTCTATCGCCACTGCTCCGGGGGAATCTCCATTAGCCGAACTGCCCTCCGAAGACCTGAGCTGCAGTTCCAGAGAACGCATGGCAAGTTCGTGCTGTCTTTCTGCTGCCTTTTCCCTTTCCTCAACTTCTGCTGCCCTTTTTCTTTCCTCAACTTCTGCTGCCCTTTTTCTTTCCTCACCTTCTGCTGCCCTTTTTCTTTCCTCAACTTCTGCGGCAATTTTTATTTCTTCAACTTCTGCTGCCCCCTTTCTGCCATTTCCTCTTTCTGATTATGCCTATCATTTTCTCTGATCATGTAGGCCTTAGTTTCCTCCTTGTCCATTCCCATGTCCTGAGCAGCGTCACGCCAGGCAGCTCGTAACTTGGCCATATCTGCCATCTTACCTGTAACTGCTGTAGCTTACCAAAGACAAGAAATGACAGAAAGAAAAAAAAGAAGGAATTACCTGTACTTACTGAGGAATGCTATCTCTATAACCTCGGTCCCAAAACCCGAACTCAGACTTGCACCAGTCTGACTAATAACTACCTGAAAAATATTAGTTATCCAGCTACTAAAAATTCTACCTTCCTGTTAAGAAAAAAAAATCAGTTAGCCATCAATTACCTCTAAGTTCTATAACTAACCTATCCCTACAATCCAACTGCCTGCAACCTGTGGAAAAACTTTCTGTGGAAAAACTTATAACTGGATCAGTTCTAATAGCTCAGTCTAGGGGATATTGAAAGAATCTATTCTCAGACTTTCCTATAGAAAACAATCTGTCAATCAAGATAAGATCCCAGAATGATCCTACAAAGCTGATCCCAAGGACGATCGCCACCCACTTTGTCACGAGTTGGATTTAAGTTAGAGTTATGCCCAAGTGTAGGACAAGACCCTAGTGTGAGAAAAGACTAAGATAATAGATTAATTATGAGAAATGACAGTGAATGTAGTAAGGTGAGTCTATTGGCCCGAGGAGGATAACCGAAATTAAATCTTCCTCGCCAAATCGTGACGTCAAGAAATGCTATAAACTCACCACCTCTGGCTACCTTTAACAGACTAAAGGAGATAAGGTTAAACTAACACTACAGACACCACTGTACAGACAACAGTTAAGGACTATACAGTGACGAAGCTGATCCAGTGAACATTAAATAAGTTTATTATACAAATCAACAGAATTTTCATAACATAGTAACAAACAAAGAAAAGCATATATCGTGCAAGGTTGCACCGACCTGGAAAACAAAGAAAATCAATTTGATTATAAGCACACCAAATTAAAACTCCAACCACTTTCACTCCTTCATACACCCTGCTGGGGACAAAATTTAAAAAAATGATAAGTGATCTTAACTACAGTCTAATTTGGTGGGCGTCAACTAAAGCCACGCTCTATAATTTACTATTTCTAATGTCAAGGTTCTGCTGGTACTGCCGAAGACTATCTGCACAGTAGCTAACTCTGTCAGCGATATACGCCACTAAGTCACACTCTGCACTGCTAATTAATAGACTTTTTCTAACTCTAAGGCTCAGAGGCTACCCTCTAAGAATAATATGAGACTCTGCAGGTCCCTGATCTATTTTTCACCATCTCTCTCTCCACTTCTCCTGCCTTGCTGCTCTCGTTTCATTTCAGCAACCGGGAAATGATATCCCTTTCTTCCTGGTTCTGACTCGTACTTCTGATGACTAGGCCCTTGCCGTAGACTGTAGAGGCTTCTCTATTTGGCGAAAAGAAAGCTGATTCTCCCTTGCTATGTTACCCCTCATTTGGGTTGAGGCCCTTCGGTATTATTTTGACCGAGGCTAAAAAAAAAAGACACACCAACCCGCTTGCTTGGGTTCGATGGGTGTGTATGAGCTTAGAGCTCCGGGTTTTTAAGAAAACCCTTTTCACTGAAGACTGCGTCGCTGTCTCGACCTGCTCTTCCTCGCTCTCTCTCTCTGGGGCCACAATACTCAGAGCCGATACCCCTCCACGGTACAAGCTCTTACGCCTCTGGCGTTTCCTCGACTTTTCTCTCTTGAGAAGACTGGCTACCTTTGCCAGCTGTCAGGAACAAGATTTATTGGCAACCCCCGCTCTTCGGGCCGTGACCACTGCTGTGGACACAAAAGAAATGCCACTCTGTACTACAATACTAAAATACTCTCATAAAATAACTTACCTATTAAAACATATACAGTTGCTGCTTCAGTCACGCTCACATCTTAGCACAAACATGTAAACACCCGAAACGCAGACTGCTCCACCATTTCCCCTCTCCCCCTTTCATCTTGTGCACGATGATACATAAATATTTCCTGACCCTGGGTCAGCTATTCCCAACAACCCCCTGCTTGTCTAGTAAACCCGACTCACTGATCAATACTAATTATACACAGCTTGCTCAGGCCTTAAAACATTAAAAACAGGTAGGGAAACCTCCCGTACTTAGGCCTACTTTAACTCTGTAAGCGGTCTCAGGACCTTATCGTTTCCCCCTTATGATAAAATGCACAACAATTAACTGCACATCAATGCACATCAATGTTTAAAATTCACCATTACATTTATATATTACATCTCTATACACAGAAATATATCTATCTCTATAGACTATATTTCCTAGAACTCATTAAATCTCATAACACAAAAATCAAATACTACTCTGCATAATATTTAATTACACAACCACTTAAGGCACCATAAATTTCCTTTCCCTCTCTACCTCACGTGGTTTCCCTGCAATTATTATACTTTCACAGATAGAAAAATATTTTAATTATCTTCTCTATCCATCTAGAATTTCTATCCAAATAAATTCCGGTAACCACGTGATTAAATTTCCCGAAAAATCCGTTCCCGTTTTTTTTATGTTTTATGAGACTTATCAGAATTAATCTCTCACTGAAATAACATACACGCGCTTCAGAATATTCTGTAAATTAATATAAATCTAGGATGCGTGTATTTCTACAGACTTTCTTTTAAATCTAAAGAGCACACCTACGTAATATCTCTTTATCACTCATAGACACTGCTATCACTGTAGAAATAAATGATGGCGTTACAAGTTATAAAGTTCAAAAATAAATTAAATTAGAACGGACTAGGCTCTATTAGAGAATACTAGATTTAATTACCACGCTACTTTAAATTACTGACATACCAATACTGCGTTCAGCGTTAGAAGCCGACAATATGCTTGGATACACGGCCCAGGATTTCTGCAGGAAGAGACCGCTAAATTGAAAAGCGCTACTTTATCTTAGATTTTCCCGCTCTGACCCCCGACCTACTTGAGGCAAGGCGTCTCACTACAACCAATAGAATTAAAGATACTCTAAAATTTTCCATGCGCTCATCTCTAAATTTAGAACCAGTGTATTCTTGCTTTCTTTAAATGCGCGCGTATTTCCGGCTGCGTAACGTTACCTAACGTCGTCCGCTAGCGTGAGCAGAACCGAATGTGATTCGCTCCAACTTACGTTGGACATTACCTGGGTAGGGGTCGTCTCCCCTTCCCCACGAAAAATGACCGCGATAAATTTAACAACGCAAAAAAATGGAATTCCAAGATCGCGATATTAGAAACGGGAAGACTGGTGCCCTTCAATACTAACTTACATTAATCCCTATAGAAAAAAACCCGCAATTACTTTACCTACAGAACAACTCTAAACACCCCTATTATTCAGAGAGAAAAAGAATCCTTCCCAATCTTTAAAATAGAGGGAAGACAAAAATGGCAAACTCAATAGTTACGATGAGAAAACGAAATGGGGCCTATTGAAGACTAAATCACAGTAACTCCGTCACATCTAGATAAGGCAGAAATAAATAGGTGAAAAACACTGCTAGAAAAATTAAAAGAAGAAAATATGGACACCACACAGGATGCTAATTATTTAAATGCAGATATTACAGTAGATGAAACAGAAAGAGCTTTAGCAGGAAAAAAACCAATACCACCAGTGGGAAAGACATTCTGAGCAATGAAATCCTCAAAAAGGTACCAAATACATCTCTAAGGGTGATTACATCCCTCTACAACATAATCTGGCACACGGGAAAAATACCATGTTCATGGAAGACAGCAGTAGTCATCCCCATACTAAAGCAAGATAAGGAAACACATGATGTCAGCTCATACAGGCCAATATCGTTAATATCGCATCTAGGAAAGATTATAGAAACAATAGTCAACAGCAGACTAAAATTTCACCTAGAAAAGCATAATTTGTACAGTCCAACCCAGGCAGGCTTTAGAAGCCAACATAGTACAATAGAGCAACTGTTGAGGCTGGAACATGATGTTAAAACAGGCTTCAAGAAGAATGAAAAGACAGTAGCAATATTCCTTGATGTAGCAAGAACATATGATGAGTGTTGGAGGGAGGGTGCACTATATAAGATCAGGAAATTAGGTATAGTAGGCAGAACTTACAATTATTTAGAAAACTTCCTGCAGGATAGATACTTCACGGTACAAATAAACAATGATAGATCTGAGGTGTATGAACAACAGAATGGAATCCCACAGGGATCAGTAATATCACCATCTATATTTACGTTTATGGTCAACGACCTAGGCGACGAGTTTAAAGACTTAAAAAACAACCTATCTCAGTTGGCAGATGACGCTGCGATATGGAGAACGGGAAGAAATCTCCCATTCCTCTATATAACAGTACAAAAACAAATAGATACAGTATCTGACTGGATGCACAAGTGGGGATTTAATCTAAACGTTGAAAAAAAAAACCATAGTAATGATCTTCAGTAGAGGGCGTGTAATTAAAAATAATATAATTGACATAAGCATTAATGAGCAAAAAGTATGCACAGCAAAATCAACTAGATTTCTGGGTATGGTACTAGACCAGCAACTAAACTGGAACAAACACATAGACCTATTAGTGCAAAGCAGTAGGGGACTTATTAACGTGCTAAGATATATGAAAGGAAGTGGTTGGGGAGCCTGCAATAAGACAATGTTAACCTTCTATAAATCATTTATTAGGGGCAAACTTGACTATGACAGTGTTGTCTATGCATCAGCCGCTCGAGCAATAAAAAAAAACTAGACACAGTCCAAAACCAGGCACTGTCAATAATAGCAGGTGCCTCAAAGGGAACATCAGCAGAGGCATTAGAAGTAGCTAGTGCCCCTAGATCTATAGAGAGTTACGCCAACTATGTCAGAATCGAAAACGAGGCTGAACGACATAGACGCCATTTTCGGCTGGACAATACCAGGGCTAGTAGCGAGAATAAGCATCGAGTAAGACTTTTTTTTTTTTTAATTAAAGAAAATAAATATCCCGTTCAACTTCTGATGGGTTGTAATTAGGATTTATATATTGTTTTCAATTCAAAATTATTAAAAGTAATATGTATTGTAAGAACAGCATTAAACCTTCACATTCCCGGCCACTATATATTAACTTTTGTTCGTATTAAATATTGTTTGACTATATTATGCAGTTCCTTAGGACTGTCTATTCTTAACACCTCTTCTATATTTATAAGATTATATTTATATATATTTAGATTTATAAATATAAATATAAATATAAATATAAATATATATATATATATATATATATATATATATATATATATATATATATATATATATATATATGGAGCCGCGGTAGCATAGTGGTTAGTGCACTGGCTTCCTAGCGCAGTGGTCTATGGTTCGATCCCCAGATGAGGCGGAAAAATTGTTAGGCCACATACGGCTCCTGGGTCGACCCAGCCCCAAATGGGTACCAGAGCTACTCTGGGAAGGTTAAGGCGGCCGGCGTGATGCCGACCACATCACCCCTCGTGTGCCGACGGTCAAGATAATATGGGCCTAACACCATATTCCCAATATGCCTAAATGGGCGTGTAACGGGTTCCTTTACCTTTATATATATATTTTTTTATTATTTTTATATTATTTTATAAGGTAGTATGTTTTGCTAAGTGTTGCAATTCGTACGGAATATTTGTTGCTAAATAGTGAAATTCTAACGGAATTTAAAATTCAACGGAGTATGTGTTAAAAATTAACGCTTCTGATTCTATTCAATAAAACGGTAAGTAAACTAGTTTTCTTCTTTTTGTTTTGTTAGTTGAAATACAAAAAATAGTACAAATATGTGCTACTGTATTTGCATCTAATTTTATTTCAAATTATTAGTTAACCTAAACGAAAATGCATATTAGGTCTGAAACTCGCGATTGGGTCCATTTTCCTGCTATTCGGGTACAGCCAAAAATGGCGGCCAAATTTTATTTGGCGTAACTCTTATATGATAAAGGGGCACTAGTTACGGCAGTAGGAGCTTACTCTCTCCTAGCCTCCATCTAGGTTAATTGTCAAGGTGACCAATGACCATTCTTTCCCTGGAGCGCAGATCACTGTCAGTCCGCCCGTGCAAGGGCTTGGAGACCATTTTAGGGATTCGCCATGTTAGCTGATAGAAACTAGTAGACATTTTCATTTTCACCATGTTAGCTGATAGAAACTAGTAGACCTTTTCAGAGCTTCACCATGTTAGCTGATAGAAACTAGTAGACCTTTTCAGAGCTTCACCATGTTAGCTGATAGAAACTAGTAGACATTTTCATTTTCACCATGTTAGCTGATAGAAACTAGTAGACCTTTTCAGAGCTTCACCATGTTAGATGATAGAAACTAGTAGACCTTTTCAGAGCTTCACCATGTTAGCTGATAGAAACTAGTAGACCTTTTCAGAGCTTCACCATGTTAGCTGATAGAAACTAGTAGACCTTTTCAGAGCTTCACCATGTCAGCTGATAGAAACTAGTAGACCTTTTCAGAGCTTCACCATGTTAGCTGATAGAAACTAGTAGACCTTTTCAGAGCTTCACCATGTTAGCTGATAGAAACTAGTAGACCTTTTCAGAGCTTCACCATGTTAGATGATAGAAACTTGTACACCTTTTCAGAGCTTCACCATGTTAGCTGATAGAAACTAGTAGACCTTTTCAGAGCTTCACCCTGTTAGCTGATAGAAACTAGTAGACCTTTTCAGAGCTTCACCATGTTAGCTGATAGAAACTAGTAGACCTTTTCAGAGCTTCACCATGTTAGCTGATAGAAACTAGTAGACCTTTTCAGAGCTTCACCACGTTAGATGATAGAAACTTGTACACCTTTTCAGAGCTTCACGCTGTCAGCTGATAGAAACTAGTAGACCTTTTCAGGGCTTCACCCTGTAAGCTGATAGAAACTAGTAGACCTTTTCAGAGCTTCACCATGTTAGATGATAGAAACTAGTAGACCTTTTCAGAGCTTCACCATGTTAGCTGATAGAAACTAGTAGACCTTTTCAGAGCTTCACCATGTTAGCTGATAGAAACTAGTAGACCTTTTCAGAGCTTCACCATGTTAGATGATAGAAACTTGTACACCTTTTCAGAGCTTCACGCTGTCAGCTGATAGAAACTAGTAGACCTTTTCAGGGCTTCACCCTGTAAGCTGATAGAAACTAGTAGACCTTTTCAGAGCTTCACCATGTTAGATGATAGAAACTAGTAGACCTTTTCAGAGCTTCACCATGTTAGCTGATAGAAACTAGTAGACCTTTTCAGAGCTTCACCATGTTAGCTGATAGAAACTAGTAGACCTTTTCAGAGCTTCACCATGTTATCTGATAGAAACTAGTAGACCTTTTCAGAGCTTCACCATGTTAGCTGATAGAAACTAGTAGACCTTTTCAGAGCTTCACCATGTTAGCTGATAGAAACTAGTAGACATTTTCATTTTCACCATGTTAGCTGATAGAAACTAGTAGACATTTTCATTTTCACCATGTCAGCTGATAGAAACTAGTAGACCTTTTCAGAGCTTCACCATGTTAGCTGATAGAAACTAGTAGACCTTTTCAGAGCTTCACCATGTTAGATGATAGAAACTTGTACACCTTTTCAGAGCTTCACGCTGTCAGCTGATAGAAACTAGTAGACCTTTTCAGGGCTTCACCCTGTAAGCTGATAGAAACTAGTAGACCTTTTCAGAGCTTCACCATGTTAGATGATAGAAACTAGTAGACCTTTTCAGAGCTTCACCATGTTAGCTGATAGAAACTAGTAGACCTTTTCAGAGCTTCACCATGTTAGCTGATAGAAACTAGTAGACCTTTTCAGAGCTTCACCATGTTATCTGATAGAAACTAGTAGACCTTTTCAGAGCTTCACCATGTTAGCTGATAGAAACTAGTAGACCTTTTCAGAGCTTCACCATGTCAGCTGATAGAAACTAGTAGACCTTATCACAGCTTCACCATGTTAGATGATAGAAACTTGTACACCTTTTCAGAGCTTCACGCTGTCAGCTGATAGAAACTAGTAGACCTTTTCAGAGCTTCACCATGTTAGCTGATAGAAACTAGTAGACCTTTTCAGAGCTTCACCATGTTAGCTGATAGAAACTAGTAGACCTTTTCAGAGCTTCACCATGTCAGCTGATAGAAACTAGTAGACCTTTTCAGAGCTTCACCACGTCAGCTGATAGAAACTAGTAGACCTTTTCAGAGCTTCACCATGTTAGATGATAGAAACTTGTACACCTTTTCAGAGCTTCACGCTGTCAGCTGATAGAAACTAGTAGACCTTTTCAGGGCTTCACCCTGTAAGCTGATAGAAACTAGTAGACCTTTTCAGAGCTTCACCATGTTAGATGATAGAAACTAGTAGACTTTTTCAGAGCTTCACCATGTTAGCTGATAGAAACTAGTAGACCTTTTCAGATCTTCACGCTGTCAGCTGATAGAAACTAGTAGACCTTTTCAGAGCTTCACCATGTTAGCTGACAGAAACTATCAGTCCTTTTCAGGGCTTGGTATCTATCAACACTGCAGCTAAGTTGACAGAGTTAATTTATTTTTGAATGGCTATTGTGCTATGAGAGGACGGACTTCGGCCTGAACTGAAAGAAGCACGACTCGCAACAAGATAGCCTCAACGAAATCCACAACAATAATAATAATGAGCGACTGGTACTTGGGATTTCAACTGCTACAGTAGCCCGTTATCAATTCTTCGCCGGACTAATAAATAATTATTGACAAGAAGTAAATAATAAGCACTCGAAGGAAAGAAAGAAAGAAAGGAAAGAAAGAAAGAAAGAAGCATAATCTGGGATTCAAACAAAGAGCAAGCTGTAGGGCGCCATCGACTCGATGTGAAAACGAACATTGACACGACCAGCTAAGCACCTCCCAAAAAAAAGTACACCACCTTTGATAGTTACTCTCACGACACTACACGCAACTATAGAATAACTCTTTTTCAGTACTTCGTCACGCTCGCTGATTACGCACTGTTAGTCCATTAGAGGGGGTCGTGTTCATGAACGCTCCACTCGAGTTCAGATATTGTTCTCTTATTTTTGATTGGCAAATGCGATCTAATACAACCGAAGGACATTTGACTAGGTTGAAAGAATCGTGTCTCGCAATAAGAATGGCAAACACATCAAGAACAGAAATGTTACGTTGAGAGTTTGTACCATTTGTTACAGTATGGGCATCCGATTGGCAGAGTGGTTAAAGCGCTTGTCTTTGCCAGCAAAGTTACCGGGTAGGGTTAGAATCCTGGTAGTATCACCCTCTGCGTCTACCTTGCTGTCAATAGATACCCGACCCTGCTCTTGATTGAGCCTCACATGAAGGCCGGGAGCTGGGCTTGGCTGTCAGAGGCTATTTGTGGCGCGTGCCATAGAAGCATTTATCTGCAGTGAGAGCTTATCCTCAATACAACTCTAGGCTATAACAACCTTTCATTCATTTCATAACCCTCCACTCCCAAAGGAGTATAGGCCTCCAACAAACACATGCCAAGTCACGATCCATCATCTCAAGTTCTTTCCACGTTTTCCTCATCATTTTCACCTGTTTCCAGCTCTCTTCTCCATGTGCTTCTTGGTCTACTTCTGCCTCTCTTGCCCTAGGGTTCCAGAACAAGGACTGCCTTGTAATGCTATCAACAAGTTTCCTCAGTGTGTGTCCTATCCATCGCCTTCTTCTCATCTCTTGTGCCACTGGCACTTGTCTGGTTCTTGTCATAAGTTCCACGTTGGTAACCTTGTCATACCATTTCAATCCTTCTATTCTACGCAAGCACCCATTTATGAAAGTCTGTAGCTTTTTTATTATAACAACCTTTGGAACCTCAAAAATCGTTAGTACTGTTAAAATAAAATAGTAATAACACTGACAAACAACATTTTTCTTTCTTATATAAGAATAAGTGTTCTTAGGTCAGTTTCTTGCGCTGATTTCAAATTTGAAATCCGTTTATCTCTATCACGTCGGGTTCTTAAGATATTTGTGAATAAACATATTTTTGGGAAACCGTTATTTGCTCCGTTTCATTTTTACTATATAACTTTTTAAAAATTAATAAAATGCAAAATAATTCTACTTTTTATACTGCTAAAAGATGCATGACATATGTTACGTTATATTTCAAATAGTTACTGTAATTTGAAATAATTCTGAGTGAAATATGGCTTCTAGAAGTTGTAGAAATTCGGCTGATCTGTTCTGTTACGTGTGCGGATATTTTACCGATCGTGTTCACCAGAAAAACTTTACACCATTGCTAAAGAAAGCATATGAACTTTATTTCGATTCGAAAGTTGATGATGCAAAAAAATCTTGGAAGCCAAATGTAGTTTGTTCGACTTGTGCAAATACATTGGCAGGTTGGTTACGAAAATCGCCGAAGCATAAGTCGATACCTTTTGGAGTGCCAGTAATATGGCGTGAACCGACAAATCACGCTACTGATTGTTACTTCTGCTTGACAAATATCTATGGTTTCACTTTTTAAAACTAGAAAGTCTGTGGTTTATCCAAATATTTAATCGGTTTCGAAACCAGTGCCTCATGATCCAATCACGTGTCCGATCCCAGTTCCACCAGAACAATATCCGTTGGACGTGAATGAACCACCAGAAAGAGATAGTTTACCTGCTTTAGAAACTAATTCTGACTCGGATTATATACCGGTGAATGATGGTGTTCACTTAATTAACCATTCAGAACTTTCAGATCTAATACGTGATCTCGCTCTCACCAAAGGACAAGCAGAATTACTCGGTTCGCGACTCAAAGAATGGAATCTTTTAGCGCCCAATACTCCGATATCTAAATTTCGTCATAGACACAGAGAACTTGTTCAATACTTTGAGATGGATGATGACATTTGCTATTGCAAAGATGTAAAAGGTCTAATGGTGCACCTCGGTCATGAGCACATAGTCAACGAATGGCGACTTTTCATCGACTCTTCCAAGACTAGTCTAAAAGCCGTGTTATGGCATAATGGAAATTTATTTTCATCAATTCCAGTCACCTACTCTGTTCATATGAAAGAAACTTATGACAATATGGCTATACTTTTGGCAAAAATAAAGTACAATGACTACCAATGGCGGATTTGTGGAGACCTAAAGGTCATTGCAATTCTCACGGGCATGCAGACTGGGTATACTAAATTTTGTTGCTTCCTATGTGAATGGGACAGCCGCAACAGACAGGAACATTATGCAAGAAAGGTGTGACCTATCAGGGATCGTATGCAGCTCGGGCATAAAAATGTAATACACGAGCCATTAGTTAACAAAGACAGCATCATTTTACCACCGTTACAAATAAAGTTGGGGCTCATGAAGAATTTCGTAAAAGCGTTAGATAAAACGAGCAAAGCTTTCACTTATCTTCGAGAAAAGTTTCCGCAAATTAGCGATGCAAAGATAAAGGAAGGTATCTTTGTAGGACCTCAGATTAGGAAAGTTATTGCAGACAAACAATTCGAGAACTTGTTACATGGTAGTGAACTTCGCGCATGGATGGCATTCAAATCGATCGTCGATAACTGTCTGGGAAATCACAAATCTGTCGACTATGTGCATATTGTTAAGCAGTGCATAGATGCATACAGAATTATAGGCTGTAACATGTCCCTCAAAATCCATTTGCTCGATTCGCATCTTGACTTTTTCCCTGACAACCTTGGCAAAGTCAGCGATGAACATGGAGAACGATTCCATCAAGATATCGCCGTAATGGAGTCACGTTATCAAGGACAGTGGAGTGTGACCATGCTTGCCGATTATTGTTGGATGCTTCATCGCGATGTACCACATGCCATTCACCGACGAAAGTCGACTGCAAAGAAATTCAAGCCTACATAACTGTTATACTTCTTGTACAAATGATGTTGTAATACTGTATGTGTTGTTAAAAAACTTCAATTGCGTATTTCTAGAGATCCTGACCTGATAGAGAAAAACGGTTTGCAGATTTAAAAACAGCGCATTAAAATTGACCAGAAAAACATAGAAATGTTAGAGAAAGAAAAAAATTTTTTTTTTTTGTTAGCCAGTGTAATAGTTGTACGATAGCCTGCGATCGAACGCTACCCCCAAGATATTTCAGCTTGTTTTTGCCTTTCAATTTTCTGCCCACTGAGAATAATAACTGGAATGTCTGTTTTCACCATGGAGTTGTTCAAGGAACATGCAGGCCTTGTTGGGACTGACCTTGGAGCTGGATTCCTCGCACCAAATCACCCGTAGTGTCTAATGTATAATAATATACGTGTTATATCATATATAATATAGATGAACAGTTAGGGAGATAAGCTTTTTTGTGCATCAGCCTATTTTAGTAGGTTTACTATCCAACATTGCGCCACCTCAGATTGGGCGAAAAGAAACTCTCACAGCAAGCAGAAGAGATGAGATGAGAAAGCGTCAAAATGAACACCAGGAAAATAAGCAGCTGTGGGCTATCACCTCAGGGGCGCATTCCCACAGTCAATTATGACTGAAGGGGCTATTATTATATTACCGTATATCCAACATTGTCAATAAATGTTCATTCTGTAAATGACATTAATTAAAATCCAATTTATAACTTTTATTTAAATGAAATCTACCAAGCCTACCTTAGAAAAATTAAATCCCATTTTGGCTTAAGCAAGTTATTTAAGAGAAATTGAATATATTTATATTACCAATTTTTGACATTATGAAAGGGACAGAAAGAGATTAATTTCAAGAAAGATAAGTTAAGCTTAACTACTTTTTTTTTAAAAATTGGGTTGGCTTAAAAGTTATTTAGTTTTAAAAATGAAATAAAACTACTCTTGCACTTACCATATTTCATTCGCATCTTGCAGAGTCAAAATGTGTGATAAGAATGTTAGGTCTACTTGAAACAACAACAACAAAATCAAGTAGGAAATTGAAAAAAAAAAAATTAAGATTCTTCTACTTACACTACTAACTTGCATTATGGCTGATATCCTTTGTAGGGAGAGGGAACAACGCAAAAAGATAAGGCTAATAAGTTGGCCAAAATTGAAAAAATCCACATAAAAAATCATTCTCTCCTCAAAAGAGCATTTACAATTATTATTGGATTACAACTTACTGATCATGACAACGTAACATGTTATATATATATATATATATATATATATATATATATATATATATATATATATATATATATATATATATATATATATATATATATATATATATATATATATATATATATATATAGGGTGTCCATAAAAGATTGTACCCTTTTCAAAAAATTTATTCTCGGCCCCATGACGTGGTACGAGGATGCTTTCTATCACAAAAGTAAGATAATCTCTGCAAGTTTTTTAAGCATACCTTACAAAGACTCAGAAAAGTGCGCATGCGCGCAGCGGGTATTTCAAGTGAAACTTTCGCAGTTGAGTTGCAACTGGTAATTGTTACATGTCTCTCAACACACTGGTCAAGTACGTAAAAAACAAAAAGAAATAGGTACATTCTATTTTAGTCTTTGTCTGCTTAAAAACTTGCAGAGATTATCTCTACTTTTGTGATAGAAAGCATCCTCGTACCACATCATGGGGCCGAGAATACATTTTTTGAAAAGGGTACAATCTTTTATGGACACCCTGTATATGTATATATATATATATATACATATATATATATATATATATATATATATATATATATATATATATATATATATATATATATATATATATATATATATATATATATATATATATATTAGCAATAACCCGTCAAACTTGACGGTTTTTTAATTATAGTGTGCTGTTTCCGTTCCCGGATGAGCAGATAGAAGTATATTCTTAGTGTTTTTGGTTTCTTTCCATTATACAGTGTAATCAAACTGTTCATGAACACCGTCTTTTAAACGCTTTTCTTTGTTGATTGCAACTACTAGGGGCGTTCAGAAAGTAATGCACCACATCGTTTTTCTCAGCAAATAATAAAGATAGAAGCATGACATTTTGCACACTTCAAATATGGCATGTGCCAATTGTGTGCACCAAATTGCACCGCAACTGGCCAAATAATACGGCTGCCCTAAACCGTTGAAATGGAGCGTGTTAGCAACTTGCGTTATAAAGAGCGAATTGTGATAGAATTTCTCGTTGCAGAGAAGGAAACTGTTGTGAATATTCACAAGCGTCTATGTGATGTGTATGGAAGTTTTGCAGTCGACAGGAGTACAGTCAGTCGCTAGGTTCAGAGAATCAAAGAATCAGGAAGTGGAGATACGGAGCTGCTTGATCGGCCGCGCTGTGGATGTCCTGCCACAGCCACCAACGCAGAAATGTTGAAATGCGCTGAGGGCATTATTCTTATTGATAGGCGAATCACTACTCAACAATTGGCCTTACAGCTGTCAGTCAGCATTAGTAGTGCAAATGCAGTTATAAAAACTCTCGGATTTTCTAAGGTTTGCGCAAGATGGGTTCCTCGAAGTCTCACAAATGACCACCGATTGCAAAGGAAAGCAATTTCTTCTGAATTGTTGGAGCGTTTCAATGCTGATGGAGAAAACTTTTTGGCTAAGATCGTTACAGGTGACGAAACCTGGGCACATCATTTTGAACCTGAGATAAAAAGACAGTCAATGGAGTGGCATCATCCGCAATCACCAAGAAGAAAGAAATTCAAAACAATTCCTTCAGCTGGAAAGGTCATGATCACTGTCTTTTGGGACATTGAAGGTGTGATTCTTGTGGACGTTATGCCAAGAGGAGAGACAATCAATTCGCAAGCTTACATTATGACATTGAAAAAACTCAATCAACGTTTTCGCAGAGTTCGGCCGCACAAGAATCCAGCAGACCTGCTTCTCCTTCACGACAATGCGCGCCCTCACACAAGTCTGGCAACACGGGAAGCAATCACCAAATTGGGTTGGACTGTACTACCCCACCCACCCTATAGTCCCGATTTGGCACCCTCTGATTTTCATCTATTTGGTCCACTTAAAGATGCACTCCGTGGGACAAGGTTTGAAGATGATGAAGGAGTGATCCATGCAGCGAAGAAATGGCAAAATGATCAAGGCAAAATCTGGTACGGGCTAGGAATACATGCACTTGTTTCGCGCTGGCATAAAGCCGTACAAGTTGATGGAGATTATGTTGAATAATACCGATGTTTACATGACATATCCATGTATATTGTGTATAAATTTCATGCTTTTTGAATACACAGCTCCTGAGAAAAACGATGTGGTGCATTACTTTCTGAACGCCCCTCGTATGTTCGGGAGAGTATATATAATGGAAACAATACAAATATTCAACACGGTTGCATTCCTCAGCTGTGACCAACGTACACACGGCAAGAATTATGTTATTTTAAGATTCAATTTAAAAGTTCTTTGATGACAACATTTCGTGTGAAAGTGCGTGGATTGTTTTCAAAGAATGTTCCCTGATAATAAGTGGTTTTAACAAAAACTTTCAAGTTTTCATGAAATACAATTTACTTTGGTATGTTATTGGCTCATGCACACCAATTTTTACGCACTTTTTCTTTGTCGAGCGTACTAATTTCGTGAAAGAATCATCATCTCATCTCAGCCCGTAACCCGTCATGGGTCGTAGGGGTGCCATGGTGGAAGCATCAGCAGACAGGGTCCTCCACTGCTCTCTATCCTCAGCAATGCGTACAAGTGTGGAAAAACCGTGTCCTGCCCATTCTTTGATGTTATCAGCCCAGGATTTTCTCTGCCTTCCTCTTCTCCGTTTACCTTCGACTGTTCCCTGAAGGATCGTTTTCGAAAGGGAGTCATGACGAGTTACATGCCCAAACCAGGCAAGCTTTCGACGTTTAACTATTGACAAAAGTGGTTCTTGGTGGCCTGCATAGGTGTTTATCTTCTCTCTAACATAGACATTTGTTTTGTGCTCTTTATAGCAAATGCGCAAAATTCTTCTATAACATTTATGCTCGAAAGCCTGAATCCTTCGCTCCGTATCTGCAGTGAGTGTCCAGCCCTCACACCCATACAAGAGAATAGATAATACAAGTGATTTGTATAATTTGATCTTCACAGGAAAACTGATGTTACTTTTCCAGATCACATTCAACCTTGTCATGGCAGCTGAGGCCATCTCAAGTCTTGTCTTGATTTCTTAAATTGATCTTCCATCACGACATATAGTGGACCCGAGATATTTTAAGGTGTTAACTTCTTCTAACGTTTGCCCATTTAACGTAATGTTGGTCGGAACATGTTTCTTATGGCTATTCACCAAAGAATATAAAAAAACAAAAAAACAAACCAAAGAATTTGTTTTATATAACACCCACGCCGCGCAAGTTACACACCGTGCGTTGCGCACTTTTTTTACTGGCGGGAGTTACTATTTTGAGTGAGACCGACCGACGTAACATACATCGGTAATTATGTTAGTTGGAATATATATATTTATAGTGTGGTCCACGTACGCGGAACTCGCTTAAGTCGAATTTCGCTTAAGTAGAAGCATTTCTGAAGGTCTCGGCCAAATGTCTTCTTTGCCTTTGTTAAAATCTCCGGTTAAATCAAATTCCGATAAATAGAATTTTCAGATAAGTCGAGGTAATTTGTCTGTCCCAACTGAAATTTGGACCCACACAAGTAGAAGTTCTGCCTTCATGGCCTAAGTCACAGTACAACGTGGCCGTACATAATTTTTTTTAACGAACAGGCGATAACAGGTGAATAAACGTCCAGCCATCCGGTAGTACAACGCTACCATTCATTAAACCAGACAGCACGTAATCGTCAGGTTGACTGAGTGAACAAAGACAGTTCAACACGTGCTGCTCACATGACAAGGACCCAGCATAGAAAGATGAAAATTATTACAGGGCTCCCCAACAATCATTACATACAGCACCATCCAACAGCTATGGAGCACAAGCAAATTCTACAACTTTGCACTTGCTGCAAAAGAATGACGAGCTCAGCAGTCCTAGTTAAAAAAAAAAACACTAAGGCTTTCAACAAAGAGAAACATTAAGAACTTATCAAATTGCTAGCAAGCTTAAACAATGAGGGTAAAGACCTGGCAGAATGCATATCAGCAACAAACAGCAGCAACAGGAATTGCAACCAAACAGGAAGATTGCAACAGACAAAAACTGATAACCAGTACAAGGGATAGGAAGGTGTGCAAAGATGTAACATCTATGCCCGCTGGCAAGCTACCTGTTGATAGTAAAAATGTTAAACTCCTTATTTAACACATTAACTACCGAATTGAAAAACACACTGTGGCCGAATAAAATTTTTTTCCCATTTTCATCCTGTAGGTGTTTGCACAAAGTAAGCTGTAGTTTTCGTAATTGTTTACAAATTTTTATGAATTACACGTCATTTTAAAGATAAATGATTGTACTATTACAATAAGCACCATTTGTAACTCTAATAGAGGTTGTTGCTATTTAACGGCCCTCCGATGGCCAAGGACTTGCAATATTTTCGCTATTATAACTGCTTGCGCACCATCTCTATCAAAATCACTATTTCAATCAATGTGCGCACCGTTTTCACTCTTATCTTCATCGCTAGATCTATCAGTCAATTGTTGAAACAGGTTTCTACCCTATTCAGCCATTAGACGAGATGTACAAGCATTTTTTGTGGTCCTATCACTCGTTGCTACAGTTTTACATGATTTGGTAACTAACCCAAAACGCTGAAAAATATGAACATATCAATTTTCCAGAGTTCTACAACAACCATGCTTTGGGAATTTGTTTTCCGGTGGCAATTTAAAATCTGAAACCAGATCATAAAGTGTTTCAGTACATTTTTATTCGTTTTATTACTAAAAATAGATCGACGCTCTGAGCGGCTCGCAGTCCAAATGATAGGATTTCAAAACCCGGCCCCACCGGCTCACAGTAGTTAATGTGTTAATGTCTAATGTGACATTTCTTACTTAAAACTGTAACAAAAAAAATCTATCAAACGTAGCACCTGTTTCTTTTGTGCTGGCTTTGGTATTTTCTGTTTCTCTTCACTGCTGTTTCCTGGACATATCTGCAGCTTGGGCGACTTTTTCTTCAAGTCTATTTAGCAGAGGAAAACAGCACAGGTAACCCATGATAACAATAAAATCAGGTATAACAAAGGCAGACACAAACAAGAAGTAGTTAGTAATGGAATGTAAAGCACGTGATACTCTGAGTGAACTGTAATTGCATTGATTAATTCTGATAATTCTTGACTGTTGTTGGAGCAAGTTTATTGTCAGATGGGGATCATACTTCAGTACACTGGGCTTATACTGAAACTCAGGGGTCGGCAACCAGTCAGCTGTGATCTACCAGTAGATCAAGTAATCTTAGGTGACAGTGGGGGGAGGAAAGAATTTTTAAACGAGAGAAATTTCAGAATAGGTCTCCTCCGTAAAAGCATGGTATATGCAGGATTAAAGGTACTTTTCTTGCATTCCCAAAGAAAACCCACGAGTTAGCTTGCTAAAATTAATTTCATTTGTGAACTGCATTAAAAAAAAAAAACTTGATCTTTTCTTTGAAGTAAAGTTACCATTCAGTAAAACATCCCACATTTTGAATTCTCTACTTCTCTGCTGAAGTTACACACAAGCTGCACTTATACCAAATTGCAACTATTCTGAAACATGAAAACAGACATGATTTAATCAAGGTAGATCTTTAGAGATCGCAAGGGTTCCAAAGTAGATCCCCACAGCTCCCTAGTTGCCTACTGTACGTGTAACTGTGCTTTCAATATTTTCAAATTAATATCTGATCTTACACACACACTGCTAGTGCTTTAATCCAACAAAGAACTTTATCACTTCAACTTCATCTCAAGTTACAGTTTTCCATTATTTTGGGATTGCCTATTATTAAATTTGTAAGTAACTGTACAAAACTAAGTAGGATTCTGTTAATCACTGTGTATTTCACCACCTTTTCTTACAGCAACTTGAAGCCTGGATACTAAAGCAAGGTCTGTTTATTTACTACTTTGATTATAATCATACTAAAGAATTCTCTACATCTCTATATTGTTACACCATGTCGCTTGGAAGATAAACCTCAAAACATAAATCAGGCTAGATATTATTTCTTCAATAATTGTTTTTAATAAGGCATCTATCTCATAAATTAGTGTTTACCTTGGTGTAATGTAGCTCTTTTCATTGTTGGGATCTTTTCACCAAGAGATGACTTTACATTAGATTGATTTCTACTTTTCCGCTTCTTTTTCACAGATACTTTCCTAAGCATGAATTCTGGTGGAGCCACTGACAGACCTATGGGAGAAGAGTAACATCCCAGGATACAGCAAAATTTAAGATCCAGGTGTATAATAATATGCTTCATAATTCATAGTCTACTCTTAAACATACTCATTTTACGTTCTGATCAACACCAAGGCCAAGTCGTGAAGAACGGTTTGCTTTTACACAGATATTTGACATGAAAACTTCTTTCCGTAGAACTCTGGGCCTTCAAGGTTCCCTACTGCAAATAAAAGTCGTTTCAGTTCCTCCATTTCTCAGATTGTATGTTATTAATGACAGGGGATCCATGGTTACATCCAGGGTTAATGAGATATATCCTGGCCCCATAAAACCTTTATGGCCTATTTTAGCCCAAGATGTTAAATAAAAAACACTATTTATATACTGTGTTAGCTCTGTGTTGTTCCCGGGGATCTCTGAGGAGACAAAGAAAGAAAAATATGACTGCAGCCTCAGGCATGTCGTTCAAGGTCACTAATATGAGGTTGTGCATGAGGCTGGCAACCTCATCATGTAAAACAAACTGCCACAGAAACCACCACAGCAAAAGCATGTGAATACTCTGTGCAGGTTTCCTGCAAGGGGACCAGTTTGCAGTGGTGGCTCCATGCTCCGTAAGAAGCACAAAGGAAAATGATGATACAGTATTATTTAAAATAAACCAATTATTTTAAGAGAATACTCTCAATGCAAAACTAGGCCACCGTTGGAAAAAGCATAAGAGCAGCACCATTTGCTGAAAGCTGAGTGAGTCACTCATATTTTCTTATTTGACCTTCAGGAAATATGCAGGATGGTCTTCATAATTCTGTTCACCGACTCCTTGATATCTGTTCATCATTAGAAACTTGCAATTTCTCCTCTAAATTTTACTACTTACTTACTTAGTCATTTCCCATCTACCCTGGGGTCTAGAGGTTTGACAGAGGGAGTGCCATACTATCCTATTAGCTGTCTTCCTCCTGGCCTGGTTCCAATCTAGTCCTTTTGCAGACTGTCTAATGTTGTCCTCTCAGTGAGCTCTGGGTCATCCTGGAGGTCTGGATCCCTAGCTCTTGGTTTCCCATATTTGTTGTGGTAGCTGATCCTCTAACTTTTAACAATGTGAATTTTGGTTCACTGTTTGAACCTGAAGTGCCATCTCCTGCTCGCTGTATAAGATTTACTTCCACTTTCTATTCCATGTAATTCAAAGAACATGCTCCTGGCCTTATCTAAAACTAATGCTTACATTCTTGGACTATAACGTTGACTAATGTCAACCCATGACACAAGCAGGTTTACCAACCTCTCCCTCAATATACAGTAATCTGGGTCACAGAGAGACACAAGAAACAGTCAAAAATTATCTAAATCAGGGTTTCTTGAGCTTTTTTCTACCCTACACCCCTTTTATTGTCCGATGAAGGCTACGACCCCTTCTTGGAAAACAAATTTACATAAAAGCATAAATAAAAACGTTACATTTTAAATTTTAGGTTATCTACATAGATTTAGTCCAATAACGGGGTCAAAGTGGCTTAAGTGTTGGCGTCTGCCTTGAATTCTAAAAGTACCGGTTTTGAATAGAGGGAATATAATTCAAGGAATTTTTTTTTCAGAACCAGTGGTTATAATGATGGCATACTCCCCCCTGGTCTCCTGGGTAGTGAGATCACATGTCTAGCTGTTAAAGTCAGTTTTTTTAAGCAAGGGGATTTAAACATTAATATTTTTTACATGTCAGGTCAGATTTAGTTGTTACCTCCCTTGACTTGTTTGTTCCAGAACCTTCTCGTACCTGCGAGATTGAGAACAGTTCACGGTTCGCGGTAACGGCGCATGCGTGACTGTTTGGCGGGACTGATATGCGAGATATCTCGTGACAGTTCGCTCTAGGCAGTTGACCGGGCTGGTCAGCCATGTTTTCTTACTGTGTTTTCGGGGAGATATTTCTGGTGGAATATAAATGTTGAAGACTCCCCATGATAATTCTAAAGCCTGGGATAGATGGCTTGTATTAAGATTGTGCAATGTGTATTGGATATTGTATTGTATTGCCAGAGCAGAGGAGGTAAGAAGAAAGTTTATATCTTAGAGCCAGGAACTGTATTCAGCTCATGTATTGCATTGCCAGAAAGTTGGAAGATTATTTAGAGCCAGGAACTTTATTCGGCTTCATGTGTTGCATTGCCAGAAGAGTTGGAAGATTATTTAGAGCCAGGAACTTTATTCGGCTCATATATTGCATTGCCAGAAGAGTTGGAGGAGATTTATATTATCTTAGAGCCAGGAACTGTATTCGGCTCATGTATTGCATTTGCCAGAAGAGTTGGAAGATTATTTAGAGCCAGGAACTTTATTCGGCTCATGTATTGCATTGCCAGAAGAGTTGAAGGAGTATTTATATTATTTAGAACCAGGAACTGTATTCGGCTCATGTATTGCATTGCCAGAAGAGTTGGAAGATTATTTAGAGCCAGGAACTGTATTCGCCTCATGGCATTGCCAGAAAAGTTGAAGGAGTATTTATATTATCTTAGAGCCAGGAACTGTATTCGGCTCATGTATTGCATTGCCAGAAGAGTTGGAAGATTATTTAGAGCCAGGAACTTTATTCGGCTCATGTATTGCATTGCCAGAAGAGTTGAAGGAGTATTTATATTATCTTAGAGCCAGGAACTGTATTCGGCTCATGTATTGCATTGCCAGAAGAGTTGGAAGATTATTTAGAGCCAGGAACTTTATTCGGCTCATGTATTGCATTGCCAGAAGAGTTGGAGGAGTATTTATATTATCTTAGAGCCAGGAACTGTATTCGGCTCATGTATTGCATTGCCAGAAGAGTTGGAAGATTATTTAGAGCCAGGAACTTTATTCAGCTCATGTATTGCATTGCCAGAAGAGTTGAAGGAGTATTTATATTATCTTAGAGCTAGGAACTGTATTCGTCTCATGTATTGCATTGCCAGAAGAGTTGGAAGATTATTTAGAGCCAGGAACTTTATTCGGCTCATGTATTGCATTGCCAGAAGAGTTGAAGGAGTATTTATATTATCTTAGAGCCAGGAACTGTATTCGGCTCATGTATCGCATTGCCAGAAGAGTTGGAAGATTATTTAGAGCCAGGAACTTTATTCGGCTCATGTATTGCATTGCCAGAAGAGTTGAAGGAGTATTTATATTATCTTAGAGCCAGGAACTGTATTCGGCTCATGTATTGCATTGCCAGAAGAGTTGGAAGATTATTTAGAGCCAGGAACTTTATTCGGCTCATGTACTGCATTGCCAGAAGAGTTGGAGGAGTATTTATATTATCTTAGAGCCAGGAACTGTATTCGGCTTATGTATTGCATTGTCAGAAGAGTTGGAAGATTATTTAGAGCCAGAAACTTTATTCGGCTCATGTATTGCATTGCCAGAAGAGTTGGAGGAGTATTTATATTATCTTAGAGTCAGGAACTGTAGTCAGCTCATGTATTGTATTGTCAGAGGAGTGAAGGTGGAGAGCATAGTTATACGATGTTTCCATTATGTACTTTACCCTGTAACTCGTGACAGTGATCATTTGCTATGTACCAAGTACCGTTTACTAGGATTGTTCACGTATCTCTTGTTCCAGTCAAATAAACAGTGTATAAACGTTACAGCTGTTACTGCATTTCCTAGTATGCAAAGTTTAAGATGTCAGTCACTTCTATATGTGCATTGGTGTGGATGATTGGTTGTCAACTTAATTAATACCACACGGCATTCGCGTATATGTTTATCTACACACCCACACACTTAGTCGGCCACCTGTAAGCCCGACATTAGCTGTACGTCATTAACAGCGGAACATATATATTAGAACAATTACATTCTTGGCTGTAAGTACCCGGCATTGCCTGGAGGTCTCACCTATCAATACTACAACTTCTAGAGTGAGACTCAGCCAGTCTATCTACACCAGTACCGGTCGTATCACCAATCTGTCTCAGTATCCAGACTTTAACACTAGCCTTCTCGGATAAGGGCAAAAAAAAAAAAAAAAAAGAACGTCCCGTGTGCAAGTTGTGCACGTTAATAATCCCACGCAGTTGGAAATCGTAAAGAGTAGGCCATAAAGACCGCTGCCCTGGCAAAATTTTAAAATTAGAAATCTACCCACCACAAAAATAATTTATAAAATTTGTGATTCCTATATACACACATTGGGATTCTCGGCGGTGCTGCAGAGTTTGTGCACTGTGCCAAGATCTTTCTTGTGTGATCTAAGGGAGGAGATAGAAGCACTGATGGAGTTGTTTGTGTGCAATGTAGATAGTTCTTAGAATCAAAGCCAAACCAATAACAGGTCCCCAAGGTGTCAGTGGACTACAAGTTAAGATACCCTGCTCTTATTGCTCAATTTATAAATAACTTTATTTTTATTTTCTATTCTTCTTTGTCCTGCAGCTTCCTATGGAGCATAAACTTTAAATTAGTTCATGTCAAACCCCCCACCCCCCCCCCCCCCCCAACCCCCACCTGCACTACACTTCATATTATTTACCTACAGTCACCATTCATCATTACCCCTCATGTCACCAAGGAGAACAAGACCTTCAATAAATCTGTGCCAACTCTATGCTATCTATTTTAGGTCTTTTCATGTCTTCATTATCCTTCTGTCTCCAATTCTCTTCTCCTTGTGTTTTTTAGTCTCAATCTACCTCAATTCCCCTGCAGATTCCAGAACCAGGTATGCCTTGTAATGCTATCAGTAGGTTCTCCTCAAAGTGTGTTCGATCCATTGCCAGTGTCTTCTCATTTCTTGTTCCATTGGCACTTGTCTGGTTCTTGTCATCAGTTTCATAATGGTGATCTTGTCATAACAATTCAGTGTTTCCATTCTACGCAAGCACCCATTTCTGAAATTCTAACTTCTTGGCTGTTATTTATTTTTTTCTCCATACAGAAGGACTGTTTTGACAACTGAGATTCAGGTTTTTTAGTTTTGACTTGATTTAACAGTCAGTTATTGTTATTTAACTAGGACTGTTGAGCTTCTCACTCTTTTGCAGCCAATATCAAGTTTAAGATTCCTTGGTATTATCTACAATGTAGATCTAGGCTTTTCCTGTGGCTTTAATACCATTCTGAAACGTGTTGAGTTGTGGAGTCATGAGCTCCAGTTTCTCTAGCTCAGCTTGCATTTGAAGGATCATCACATCTGGTCCCAAACTAGGAGGAAGAAGCATGTAGCATACTGTGCATTCCCCCGCATCCAAGGGGGCTCTCCAACTATGCAGAGCTAAAATACTGTGCCACTTGTTCGACAGGGGGACTTTTTCTGATGATCAGATTGCCTCCTGTTGTATCGCTCTGGGGACCCCAAGATGCAGCAATAGTGAATGCAGTCAGCGACTCATAGCTTGACTGCCTGCGTCAGGACCAGCGAACCAGAGCTGGTCAAGACCGTGCTCCACCTCCACGTGGTGGTCCTGGAAACAGTCTGCAGCAGTGCAGGCTGGCTGAGCGAGCACAGATCGAAATGGGAAGGCAAACCCGGTCCTTAAAAAATGCCGTGCAGAAGTCGGATGTGTCGACCGAAAGGTGCAGATATCACAGCTTAGGCGCAAACAGACACAATGCAACCACCGTCCTTTTCAGGATGAACGAGGAAGAAGAAGAAGTATCGCTCTGTATAGAGTTTCCTATCACTGTGCTCTGGTTCTGGGCTCTCCCAAGGAATTGTCACGCCCTACACACAGTGACTTCTCAGCTCTGCCTGCCTATCATGGGGTCCATAGTGAGATCCTCCTTCATGCAGCCAACCAAGCAAAAGCCAGTTACATCTGGGGCCCAAGTGACTCCTCCAAGCTTAGTGTGCAAAGCTGGGTTCTCAACAAGCTTCACCTCAGGAGGAATCCTGTGTGGATGATTTCAAGAGTCAATGAGGGTGTAATTAGCCATACAGACAGAGGTTCACATCCAAATCTACATACTATAGCATTGTGCATAGCTGGTCGTCATACAAGGATGACTCCATGCTCTAAGTCAGTTAAGACTGATATACCCTGTGTAGTTTTCTGAGAATCTCTGCAGTGACAAAGAAAGAATAGGCAACTGCACCCTCAGGCATGTCGTGCAAGGTGACTAATATGAGGTGCATGAGGCTGCCAACCTCATTAAGTAAAATAAATTGCTACAGAAACCACTGCAAGAGCATGTGACTACTTGGTGCAGGCTTCCTGTAAGGGGACTACTTGCAGCGGTGGCTCTGTAAGGAGCTCAAAGGAAAATGATGATAAGACTGATATATTACTAACAGCAAAGCTAAGAATACTGTAAGGACTAACTGCTTAAGATTCACACTCACTCACCAGCACTTCGAAGAGCCTCAAAGTTTAGTCTCAGGTTTCTTAAGTGCTTTTTCTCGTAGTCTGTCATACTAGCAAACTCCTTTGGTGTAAAAAACTCACTCACTGATGATTGTAGACCATCGTGATTAATTCTGGGAAACTCCATGGCTATGAATGTCTCACTAGGCTGTATCCTTATATTCAATGCCACTATATTTAGCACATATCTGTGATGTAATAACAGTATGGCAATGTTATTACATGTCATGTGGATTCTATAAGTGACAAATAACATTTGCTTAAACCTATAAACTAATTTACAAAATGAATAAATACAGAACAGATCAATCAGCCACCATTTCTGCATCGAACAACGGCTGCAATAAATCTAAAAATTCTTCTGTCTCTTGCCTTGCAGGTACAGCCTGACAGGTTCTTTGCTGTCCATCCCGTTATTTTATCTTGTCATTTGTAGCATTGTCTCTCTCTTGCCTTCAACTTTTCTTTCCATTATGATTTTTCACTAACTTGTTATCTCTCTTTACAAGTCCAAAATATATCATCACTAATACTCTTTTCATTCCTGGCTTTTCTATGACCTTCCCATTTTAAAAATTTTGCTTAAGTGTCCCATTCTTTTATACAGCCACATTTCAAGGGCCTCAGTTCTTTCTTCCAACTGCTTGTTCATTGTACGTGTTTCTCATCATACAGGAATGAAGAGTATATAGGCTACACATCATGACTCAATTTTAATTTGTAAGTTGTTTTTATTTTAGCGTCTGACTCATGTTGTTAAATGTAGGTTTGGTCATTCCTGTTCTCTTTGTGACTTCTGTTAATATGTCCATCAAACAAGAAATCTTTGACCTGTTCAGTATCTTACCAGGATTTGCTTCTTATCTGTTGTTCTAATAACGATAGTGTCTGTGTTCTCATTAGTTATGTCCAATCCATACTTTTAACATGCTGTTTACTCCATTCATTAGTTTTTCTAATTCATGTTTCCTTCGAGCTGTTCAACAATTAATATATCCTACTTTTTATCTTCCTTGTTTCATTAAAGTGTCCTTCCCCTCCATGAAAATAAAATTGAATATTGTCCTGCTTTTTTGCGTTGAACGATATGGTAACCCTAAGCTAGGGCCTATATGCTTTCTGCCAGCTATCTCCATCGTGTATAACACATAAGGAAGGGAAACCCGAGGCCTGTAAACAGTAAATTAATATGAGACAAACATAAAGGTACGTTATCAGGCACTCGTAGGAAATAAAGAAGTAGAACACTAGACAACAGAAAAACAACAGACATGAGTGGTTATACAATATCAAACCTACCCTCTGCCATGTTCTTACTGTTCTAAGTCTACTATCATTTACTGGACACAGTATTAAGATCTTTGTCTTGTGTGGGCTGGCCTATACTGTATAATAGGGGAACAACAGAAGTGATTGCATCATTAATAGGCTGAACTGCCCATGGTAAACTTCCGGTGTTATGTCTTGCGGTTCGCTCTAATGACCTGTCATCGAAGCATCATTTTTTGGTGATGAGTAGATGGCAGGGAGGATAGTATGATTTGCTTGCAAAGCTAGGCGAGGTTGTTGCACGGAAGGTCCAGGGTTCGAATCCTGGGTAAGCCACTCATGTCTGTTGTTTTTCTGTTGTCTAGTGTTCTACTTCTTTATTTCCTACGAGTGCCTGATGACATACCTTTATGTTTGTCTCATATTAATTTACTATCTCCATCGTGGGCTGTTGTTCTTTTTTTCGTGTCCCTATTTGTTTTTAATCCTTCTGTCTACAGTTCTTTTCTCTATGCGTTTTTTGTACTGTCTCTATTTTTATACCCTGGTTTCCAGAAATAAAGCCTACACTGCAATGTTAACAGGCTACTTCCTCAAGGTGTGATCTACCCATCCCAACCGGCTTGTTCTTACCTCTTGTTCCACTGGCGTTTTGTTTTCCTAGTTTTTATCAATTCCAAGTTTGCGGTCCTCTTAGACTATTTCAACCCTTCTATTTTGACCAAACTCCTATTTATGAACTTTGTAACTTATTTATTTTCTCTCCAAAGTAAATATAAGCTAAAATAAATCAGAATTTGACTTACCAGTAGATCAAAATTGTGGTGTTAAATGCCAAAGACACTTCAAACTTGGTTTCATGACGCTACTTTAATATTCAGACCAGATTTTTTTGTGCGCAACACTTCAAATCATTTTTTTTTTTTTTTTTTTTTGGTTTTAAATTTAAATTATAACTTTAAAAAGAAAAAAATCACCTTTATCACATATCTATTTTACTTTTCTTGTGTTTTTTTTAATAACTTTTCCTTCCACCATTTCCATGAACGGTAGTGAGGATCTAAAGTTTTGTTTTTGAGCCAAGTTTGTCATGTTGGCTGCTGTGAGCCAGTGTTGTTGTAGGATGTCTGTGATCAGTGTTGCCACAGCTGGGTATTTTTTTTACTAGATCTGGGTTTTTTGGCTTTCGTCTGGGAATCTGTGTAATTTTTTTTTCCAAATCTGCATTAATCTGGGTTTATTTGACAATTGACATTTACAATGTATGTTTGTTCTGTGCACTGAGCATTATACATTATATTTATATTATAATTAAATGTAAAAAAATTATGTGCTATATATTTTTTATTCCACTTAAATTTAATTCTTGTTTTTAACCACTTCAATGACGTTGTTTTTTCACTCGTTTACGTCAGCTGTTGGATCTAGTGCCCTAGATTTCTATGGGCACTAGTTGGATCCAAAGCAAGTTCTCGAGATCAACAAATCTTCTGTCATTCCATTAACAGTGCAGTTCCCAACAGTTGTTTCAGAAGAGAGCCTTGATTGTCTGTTTGATCAATGGCGAGAACTGGCATCGTACCAAAAAGATTTTGGACATCTGGTGGATGAGGATCCGTCCGCATTCTGGCTGGGACTGCAACAAGTAACAGATGCTAATAACCAGAAGAAATTTGATGTTTTGGCTCTCCTCATGTGCACGCTTATGGCACTACCTCACCCCTCAGCATGCGTCGAAAGAGTGTTTAACTTAGTTAAAACTAGTGCCCTGTATTTCTATAGAGTGACGTCAACTGAGTCAGAATCGAAAACGAGGTTGAACGACGTGGACGCCATTTTTTGTCGACAATACCTGGGTTAGTAGCGGGAATAAGCGTCGAGTAAGATTTTTTTTTTAAATTAATGAAGAAAAATATCCCGTTCAACCTCTGATGGGTTATAATTAGGATATATATTGTTTTCAATTCCAAATAATATGAACAACTGCCGATGAGAAAGTGGCATCACATTTGTCAAATCATTGTAAATAGGGACAATCACAATTATGCTAATACGTTAAATAAATAAACAAAATAACAAAAAAACAAACAAAATCAAGAAGAAACTCTGAACAAGAATTATATTAAAATGGAGGGGTGTAAAGGCCTGGTGGTTTCAGTTATATAACTGACTTTAACAGATATTTAATTGACTTTCATCTGTTAAAAGTCATATGCATTGCAAGAACAGCATCAGACCTTCACATTCCCAGACACTAATATTAACATTTGTTCGTGATAAATATTGTTTGACTATATTATGCAGTTCCCTAGGTCTGTCTATTCTTAACACCTCTTCTATATTTATAAGAATATATATATATATATATATATATATATATATATATATATATATATATATATATATATATATATATATATATATATATATATATATATATATATATATATATATATATATATATATATATACTTACTTACTTACTTAGTCGTTCCCCTTCTACCGTGAGGTGTAGAGGTTTGGAAGAGAGAGCGCCAGACCATTCTATCAGCTGTCTTCTTCCTGGCCTGGTTCCATTCTAGTCCTCGGTCCTTCAAAGATTGTCTAATGTTGTCCTCCCAGCGGACTCTGGGTCGTCCTGGAGGTCTGGATCCCCGGCTCTCTGCCTCCCATGCCTGCCGTGGCAGCCGATCCTCTCCCACTCTGCAGACATGGCCAAACCATCTTAGTTGGGACTGTTCTATTTGGGTCTGCAGCGGATGGGATTTCAGGCCCCGACGTATCATCTGGCCGCGGACCACGTCTCCTCTCGCCACCTCAACCACCCTCCTCAGACACCTCACCCCCGAGGCCTGGATCTGGCCTCCGTGGGCCGCAGCCATTGCCCACGACTCGCATCCACATGTCAAAACTGGGACACAGGTGGAGCGGCACACAGCCATCCTCGCCCTCTCACCAACCCCTCTCCCGCCGAGGAATCCACGACCCATGGCCCGAAAAAGTCTCCCAGCCGCCGCCCCCCGAGCGGCCAACTCTTCTCCGATACCTCCCCCTCGGTCTACAATAGCTCCGAGATATTTAAAGTGGTCGACCCGCTCCAGGACCCGCTCTCCCAACCCAATCCGATGCCCTCTTTCCTCTCGCGACATCACCATGGACCTTGTTCCAGAGCTGCCCATGACCATCCCTCTCCTCTCCAGCCCCCCCTCCAGACCCGCAAGCTGGACCGGAGACGTGCCTCCGATTCAGCAACCAGGGCAACACCATCAGCAAACGCCAGCTCCGAAATACAGACCTGTCCCATCCTCCAGCACCCCACTGAACACCCTCCCGTTCTCTCCCCACATGCCCCGACGACATCGCCCATGAGGAGCATGAAAAGACAAGGTGACAGGACATCACCCCGTCCCACACCAGTGGCGGTCCCGAACTCCCCTGACCCACGGTTTGCCGTCCTCACACAACCCCTGCAAGACCCGTAGAAGCTCTGCACAGCACGAATCAGAGGCGCTGGAATATTCCTCCCTGCCAAACAGTCCCAAAGTTCGCTCCAGGGGACTCTGTCAAACGCCTTTTCCAGATCTATGAAACAAAGATGGATCTCACTCTTATACTCAAGGGCCCCTTCACTCAACCGTCTGAGTGTGAAGATTAGGTCCTGAGCACCTCGGCCCGCCCGGAATCCGCACCGGACCCCATCCAACTGTGGCCCAGCCAGGCGTCGGAGTCCCCGCCCCAGGACTCCAGAGCAGACCCTACCAGGGACACCGAGAAGGGACACGCCTCCACGGTCTCCACACCGTCGACCGTCACCCCCCTTGAAAACTGGCGCCATGATGGCAATCTCCCAATCCCCTGGTACGGTCCCGCTGCACCACGCCGCCCGTAGGACCCCTAAGAGCAACAGGTCGCCTGATGCTCCCATGCACCCAACCACCTCTGGTGCCACACCATCATGCCCCGCCGTCCCGCCCATCCCGACCCTCTCCAGCGCTGCCCCCAGCCCCTCCATCCCCACGTCATCCCCACCATCACCGGCCCTCTCCTCTGCGCCAGTGGCCATCATCTCCGTCGCCTCACCATGCCCACCATCCAGGAGCCCCGAGAAACACTCCCTCCATCCCTCCATCACCTCCCCCGGGGCAGCAAGCAACCCGCCCCGCTTGTCCTCTACAAATCTGAGAGGGCATTGCCGTTCCCTCCCCATGTTCCCCAGGGTCCCACAGAACAACCTCTGGTCCTCCCGTGCATCCCCCTCCAGCCCTTCTCCAAACTCTTCCCAGGACCTCTGTCCCGCCGCCAGCACCCTGCTCTCCGCCTCCGTTCCGAGTATCACACACTCTCTATATCTCTCCACCCGTCCCGTTGTGTCCCTAGCTCCCAAGCATTGTCTCCACGCCATTCTCCTCTCTCCCATCCTCTCCCCGACTTCCCCTGTCCACCAAGGCGTCCTCCCTCTCCGGCTCCCAAGCCGGACCTCACCGCACGCCCCCGCAGCAGCCGTCCCCATGATATCCCTGAACCTATTCCAGAGGGCCTCCAAGCCATCAGGCCGCCCCCCCGCGCCGCCCACCGCTGCAGCAACAAGCCCCCGACATCTGGTCTCAATCTCTGGCTCCCTCAGCCCGCAGGTCCCAATGCTCACCTCTCCCGCTCGCCCACTTGGCCCCCCGCGTGATGCCGGGCAGCCCCCAGGCCGAGCAACCCCCTCAGCCGTTCGTTTGACTGCCAGCAGGCAGCGATCACTTCCAACCTCCGGCCCCCCCCAGACTCCCGCACCCCGGACATATCCGAACGAGCCCCTCCGAACAATGGCACAGTCGATCACCGACCTCTCACCCCCGGCCGGCTCACATCCAGCGCATGCACGCATGCGCCCACGAGGGAACTCCGTGTCTGTAACGATCAGACTCCGCTCACTGCAGAACCCAAGGAGTCGCCCTCCATTGTCACCGAGAGCACCCTCTCCATACCCTCCGACAACGCCACCCCATCCCGCATGGCCACCCCCAACCCTGGCATTAAAATCTCCGAGCATGACAACCTCATCCAGGCAGTCATCCACCGTCCCCCGAAGCAGCCCGAAGAACTCCTCCCCGACCTCCGCCCCCCCATCCCCACCCGGCCCACACACCATGACCAGGCCGACCATGGTCTCTCCTTCCCCTAGTCTCACAACCACAATGCGCTCCGAGACAAAGCTCCATCCCCCGACACTATCCCCCTGATTCTGGGCCACAATGCAACCCACGCCCCCCCCAGCCCCTCCAGACATGGGCACACCACCGCAGAGCAACGCGCCGCCATCGAGATCCATGACTCCCCGTCCCCTCCTCCCCGTCTCCGCCACAGCCAGGATCTCCAGTCCTGCTCTCCCCATCTCCCCCACCAGCCCCCCCCCTCCCATCCATACCTCTTGTGTTCCAAGTTCCACAAGTCGCAGTCCGCAGTCCGCTCCAGCCCGTCGCCCCCAGAATCAGTCCGGTTTTCTCTCTTGTATTTCTCGCAATCATAGTTTAAGACAAACAGGTGATTGGCCTGTTGTGCCTTTGCATGGTGGAGGGGCTGCCTCCTTACGGCCTCCATGCAGGCCGCCCTCCTCCTTTTTCATCCGGGCTTGGGACCGGCATGGGCGGAGTTTATATATATATATATATATATATATATATATATATATATATATATATATAGATATATATATATATATATATATATATATATATATATATATATATATATAACACAAATATATAATAAAACTATAATAAAATCTTTGTTGCTAAATAGTGGAATTCTAACGGAATATAAAATTCAACGGAGTATGTGTTAAAAATCCACGCTACTGATTCTTTTTAATAAACCGGTAAGTAAACTAGTTTTCTTCTTTTTGTTTTGTTACTTGAAATACAAATAATATTACAAATATGTGCTACTGTATTTCCATCTAATTTTATTTCAAATTATTAGCTAACCTAAACGAAAATGCAAATTGGGTCCGAAACTCATGATCGGGTTCATTTTCATGCAATACGGGTACGACCGAAAATGGCGGCCAAATTTTAGTTGTCGTCACTCTATATATCAAGGGCACTAGTTAAAAACTAAACAACCAACAAGCTTTTGTGTGAAAACAGTTTACAATCGAATACTAGCCAAGCAAGCAGTTGCCAAAGATAGAGATTGTCATAAGTTTAATCCTAGTGAAAGTGTGGTGGAAGATGTGTATGAAGGACGTTGTCGGCAGAGATATGCAAAGATTATGGAACTCCACAACCAAGATTCCACGTTGTCAATTCATGCACATGATCTTGACGAAGGAGAAGTTGTCGACATGGATGCCGAGTCGCTGACAAGTGACAACTTTCAACAGTAACAAGTTACAACTAACATTTTATATTTGATTTGAGGAACATTTTGTTAATGTAACTACTGTAAGTATGTTACTGTTAAAATATCTCATTTTCAAGAGTTCATTTGGGGTGTTACTAAAATCATTTTTCTTTGTTAATTTTTGGTAATAACAAAACAAAAAAAAATGAAGAAAAAAATAAAAATTGGTAGCACAAAGCTAATTTGTGCTAAAGTTGCACTAAAAGATTGTGTAAGCATCGTTTATCCCGTGTATTTGAGGCATAAAATGAATCTGGGTATTTCTGGGTTTTTTTTTAAAGAAGAAAATCTGGGTTTATCTCTAGAACTTGAGTGGCAACCTTGTCTGTGATGTTGTCTATCCATCTGCCACTTGGTCTTCCTCGTGCCCTGCACCCAGATCTGTTGTTGTAGGCACGTAGTGGCAGTTTATCGGGCTCTATTTTTCATGAGACGGACAAATCAACTAATTTTGTCTCTCTATATACTTGATGCAAGATGTAGTTGCTACCAGGGTTGTGGAGGGCCAAAAAATGTTCCGACTATGACTACTTAAATTTTAGAAGTCCGACTCCCGACACCGATTACAGTTGTTTTTTTTTTTTTTTTTTTACTAGTCATATGGCATAAAATTATGCACTTATCTGGGGTCGTATATATAAGTCGAAATATAACTCATATCATATGTCATTCTCCAAAACACGGTTCTTAATTTTTAGACTGGTAACTTTGTCGCCTTATCTATTTGGGCCAAATATCGATCGAATAAATCTCGTCCCCCCTCCCTTTATCCGTCTTTAGGCTTTTTCCTGTTGGGCTTTTAATGTTGGGGATGGTTTGGCTTGTATTTTTCATATCCATTCCTCTGTGTAAGGATCGCCATTTCTGTATAGTTTTTTTCCGGGCCCACCTGTGTCACGAAGGTCTCCCAGAAGGGAAGATGTTGTCCATATGTTAGAAGCCAGTAGAAACATCTCCCCAGGCCCTGGTAGTGTACAGTATCAACACATTAAACAGCTAGAGACACAGAAATTATGAATGCATGTAATTTCAACATCAGCATACAGAACGCTGAGGTACCAGAAGACTAGCTATATAGTTACCTACGGCCACTTCCTAAACCTGGTAAAAATCACACACTGCTTAGAAGCTATCGAATTATCACACTGCAGAATGTCTATGGTAAATTACTTGAAAAGATAGTTGCGAGACAAGTAATGAGCCACCTCCCACCTCCAAAATGCACACATCCTTCCTGATACCCTGGGTAGATATAGGCCCATGAAAGCAACATGTGGACAGTCTGGGACTTTTGCTTATGATGTGTACGAGGGGTTCCAGGGTAAGCAAGAAACGGTTGCTGTAGCAATTGACCAAGAGGATGCTTATTGTAATGTTATGATGTATGTATATAAGCATTACCTCGTCATCTACACAAGCACACACATGTTTCAGAAGGCACTCAGTAAAAGCATGTTCAGTTTGTAGCCATGTTTATTTACAGTATATCGTACATGTGAAGATTCGCATATTATTATAATGTGTGGTTCGTATTATTAATGTATTATATTACATCCCCCCTTTTTTGAAAAAAAAAAAAATGTGTGCAAACATTTCCAACGAAATGTTTCATGTGAGAAAGGATAAGTATGTGTAATGCTCAGTGTGAGTATATATATGTCACTGTCTGTATCGGCTGGGAGGTGTCACTGTACGGCCAGAACGAGTGGTGTAAAGTGCTGGTGGTTCTGCGGAAGTCCCTGATTTAGCTTGAGTTGGTTGTGATTTCGGCCTTGGCGCTTGTTGGTTTTGTGGGGTGCCAAGGTCTGGAGTTACTGCATTGCCTGTTGTGAGCGTGGGAATTCTCTTCTCTGTTGTATTCTGTGGGATTTCTCTAATGTCCACTCTGTTTCGCCTCAGGAGGTTGTTGCTGCTGTCTGGTCTTAAGGTATAGCTCCTGGGTTCAGGGTTTCTGGAAATGATTGTTGCTTTTGACCATGTGTCATTGTCGTGGTTGTAGGTAGTCACATGCTGACCAGGATGTAATGGTGGTAGGTCTTTAGCACATTTGTCATAGTTGGATTTCTGAACTTGCTGACGATGCTGAAGTTGATCATATGTGCTGTCTCTATGTTGTGGACGGAAGTGGACCTTAGATGGTAGGAGGTCTTTAATTCTTCTATCAAACATAAGTTCTGCTGGACTGTTGATCTTACTGTCTACCGGTGTTGTTCTCCATCTCAAGAGTGCTAGGTGTACATCCTCTGTTCTTGTTTTCTTCATGATTGACTTGATAGTTTGTATCTGTCTCTCAATGAAACCATTAGATTTAGGGTATCTAGGTGATGATGTTGTGTGATTGATCTTCCAGTCCTTAGTGAAGTTTCTGTATGCTTGACCTGAGAAATGTGGACCGTTGTCTGATCTAATTTCATCTGGGATGCCAAACATGCTGCAATACTTCTTTGTAATGTCTGCAATAACAGCTGATGGTGAGGGTTGTGGAAGTTTCTCAATGATGGGAAATTTGCTGTAATAATCAGCAATAATAAGATAGTCATTATTGTCGATTGAGAAAATATCAGTTCCTATAATGCTCCAAGGGCTCAATGGTATGTCTGATGGTATGAGAGGTTCTCTGCACTGCCTATTTGCATGTTCTTGGCAAATTGAACAGTTTTTACATAGTGTTTCTATGTCCTTGTTTATCTGTGGCCAGTAAACATCTTTCTTTGCTCTCAGTTGTGTCTTCACAATACCAAGGTGACTATTGTGGAGCTGTTTAAGGATGATATCGCGTTGTGTTTCTGGTACAACAATGCGATCTCCTTTAAGGATCAGACCATCTTCGATGCTTAACTCGTCCCTCATCGAGTAGTATGGACGGATGTGTGTTGGAACTTCCCTGATAGAGCTTGGCCATCCATGGTATATCAGTTCTTTGAGAGAGTTAAGGATAGGATCTCTCATTGTGTCTTCTCTGATGTGTTCAAGCCGATTATCGCTAAACTTGACAAAATCAACTTTGATGTTTGGGGTAAGATCTGCTGTCTTGTTGGGGTTTATCTTTGGCTCAGCGTTGTCTTTTAAAAAGAATCTTGCCTTTCCTGGAAGTTTTCCTATTCTGTCGAACTGTTCTGGGAATCGCTGTTTAAGGTCATCTACTCCAGTGACGTGTAGAGTAAGATGTTCTTTTTTGTCAGCTTTAATGTTGTTAATAGTTACCACACTCAGCTTTTCGCACATTGGTAAACCCAAAATTGCAGGTCTTTCAACATCTACCAAGTAAAATGTTGACGATGTCCATTCAGAGTCTCTGTATAAACATTCAAGTGTTACTGCTCCGAAACAGTCTATACTTGTTCCATTGTAAGCTCTTAGCTTTGTCCTGCCACTCCTACTTTTTACATCCCTTGTGGGAAATCCTTGCTCATCCACCTTGTCAGGCATGATCTGTCTGAATATTCTTAAGGGTAGAGTGTTACCTTGGGCACCTGTGTCTATCTTGAACCGAATATATCTTTCTTTGTGCCTTTTAATTCCTGGTATTCGGAATTGTACCTTGCAGAAAGCCTGCGTTCTCTTTGGTTCATTACTGAAAGTTAGTATCTTCACAGTATCAAATGTGGAAGAATCACTTTCTTCACTGGAGTCAAGGTCCTCAGTCATCATAGAGTGTGTTTGTTTTGACGACTTTCTGCTGTGAAGTTTGTGTTGAGCACTGTCTTGTTTCCTCTTGAAACATACTTTTATCCAGTGGCCCCTCTTTCTGCAGTAATGACATGTAGAGTCTTTAGCTGGACAGTGGTTTTGTATGTGGTTTAGGCCACAACATTTACACATAGCACCTCTGCTTGTGTTGTGTTTTTCTTGTTGCTTCGAACCAGTTACTTTGTTGTGTCTAGGTTTATAGCTTTTTACTGCATCCACCTGGGCTGCTAATGTACCTTGCTGAATTTGTTTAATGTTTAGTGCTTGTGCCTCGTTGTGGTGAAGTGGGATGTTATAAATACTTATAGGGAACTTAGTGTACTGACTGAGATCAGCTGTGAAGGTATCTATATCTATTAAGAGTAGTGTATTATAGATAACCTTACTTGCTACCACATATCTATATATCTCAGTCAGAATTATTCTGGAATAGTGTGATGCTACGTTATGTGTCTAGGGTATGAGTATGGTGAAGTGTAAGTCACAACAACAGACAGATAAACAATTTAATTTAATCCACTACTCTTGACAACACTGTGACACTCACATACATATAACACTCTACAAAGATATCTTAAAAGAGTCACTGATAAACTTTCAAATAACAATATGTATTCATTACTGGCATGAATGAATATGTGTCCTGATTCAACTACAAGGGAACCAGGAATCACAATCAATTTAAATTACAAGTTATGTACAGAATGTATTTAATATGAATATTGTAGTGACATATATTATTACAAATGTTCTATGTGTGTCAGTTGTGTAGTAGTAAAATGAGGTAATACTGGTTTTGTTTTGTTCAAGCTCTGTTGGTATTTGTCATCATGACTTCAATAGTTTGTCTTTAGGGACTAGTATTGGAGATGTTCACAGTTCCTGATTTTAAGACAAGTAAATTCCCCTCTTAATGTTAATTTTACAAAGTCAGTTCAAGATGAGGGGACATAATGTTGAGCTCAGCTGGCCAAGTTAGCTTATCTGGCGTGATGGCGGCAGGAAAGGACTCCTCTGCTCGAATTCTCCTCTGGGCTCTGGAGACACCTCACTGATAGCTAAAAGGACCAAGGAGTATGCTGTCCGACACTGGATTCAGCAAAGCTCTGACCAGGTGCTGCTCAGTACCATCAAGACCACTGTCCCACAATTCATACGAATAAACACAGATACGTTGATTAGCAATGAATTCTGGCACAAACTGGCACAAATTCCCATCTGCTTATCTTCCAGGCTTTTATTTAGCCAAATATAAGCTGGCTTCAACGCACTGATGCTTTATCAAGTTTATTTAAACAAGTGGTTTCGAACTAACGCTCCCAAGTGTGTATATCAGCGAGTCTGACCAATGAGCCCCGTTTCGACAAGTGTTTGAAAAAATGTTACCTTTTCCCGTCTCCCCCAACAACCAAGATAGTATTTATAGCCCGACCAATCGTGGTTAGGCTTTCATTTGTTGCGCTCCAATCAATTTGGAGTTTACATGGTAGGCTATTTCTGTAACGTAAATTTTTTCTTCAAACACGTTATAAAAAAAATCTTATGAGCAGAAATGATTTTATGCTGTCAGGCACCCCCAATATTTTATTCTGGGTATAATTTATTAATTCCTGGACTATTTGCGTAACGTTTTACATATTATTTGTCAGCAAGCCCTAAGGAACCCAAAAATACAAATTTAAAGGAGCTACGTGGCTGCGTTCAAAATATGCAATTTCTTCTACCTCCTGTTTCGAAGATGTGCTGTCTGGGTACTGTTATGTTCTCAACCGTAAACCCATCTAATGTTATCTTTTCTAATAAGAGTTTTTTATGATTTATAAACCTAACTCTGGGAAAGGGTAGTGTATTTTATCACTGTCCGTCTGAAAAAAAATTAGTGCATGTAGACTTACACGCGTGATGCATGCGTTCCTGATTTTCAGCCCTCCCCTCTCTCTTTATCCTTTTGTCCATCTGTTCGTTCGTTTTGGTAACGCAGTATAATTAATGTTAGGATTAATTTAGGTCATTACGCAGGGCCTCTCAATGCTTTTCCAAGAAATACAGCACACGTTTCATTGAAGAAAGCGGGTAATAATACAGTAAGCTTTTATATCAACGTGAAAGCATTACAATTTGCAGACGTAGCAGAAAACAAGGGGGATTTCGAGTACATTCTTTGTGACAGCACTGTTATTTTTCCATTGCTCTTTTCTTTATTAATTTTATTTGTTAGGCTTCATATTTACCTAATAATTTATATATGTGGATTAGAATATTTCATGACACCTCCCCTCTTAAAACAGACATTATATGTCAGTCCTTTATTCTATATACACATAGAGAAATTTATTATTATTGCTGGTGTTTACGGTGATTCTCATCACACGGATGGCGGCTTAAAAAATCCGCTCCCAAATTGGTTTTTCCAGATATATACTCAATGCTAAAATTATATGGAGCCAGAAGCAAAGACCATCGGAGTAACCTAGAGTTCTCATGCTTAGCCTGTGCTAAAAACGATAAAGGTTTGTGATCTGTTTGCAAGTTAAATGCCTTCCCATATAGATAAATATTGAATTTCTTTATCGCCCATATTACTGCAAGACATTCTTTTTCGCTAGTTGAGTAGTTGATTTCAGCTTTATTCAACTTTCTGCTAGCATATGCCACTGGGCTTAATTCCCCATCCAATGCATCTGATTTCTGTAGTAAAGTTGCACCTAACCCAATATTACTTGCATCCGTCCTTACTATGAATTCTTGACTTAAGTCAGGTAATTTCAAAATGGGTTTACTTGTGAGCTTTTCCTTCAATTCTTGGTAAGTCATTTCACATTGTGGTGTCCATGTAATGCGATCTGGATGTCCTTTACGTGTCAATTCCGTTAAAGGTGCACATATGGAATTAAAGTTTTTGATATACTTCTGGTAGAAACCACATAATGAGACAAAGGATCTCACGTCCTTCTTGGTTTGTGGTCTCGGGGCTTTCTGTAGTTTCTCTAAATTCTTTGGGTCAGGGGTCATGTTTCCCTGATAAACTGTGTGTCCCAAAAATTCCAATTCTTTACATCCAACGCAACATTTGGTTGGTCGGGCTGTTAAATTTGCCTCCCTAAGTCGATTAAACAGCATGTTCAGAGAGTCAATGTGTTCCTCAAATGTTTCTGTTGCTATAAGGATATCATCCATAAAATTTGTTATACAGGGATTATTCAGAGGATCCAATAATTTTCTCATCATTCTAGAGAAGACACTAGGCGCATTCTTCAATCCAAATGGCAATCTATTAAACTCATAGTGTCCTTCTGAGGTACTAAAAGCTAAGTATGGTCTAACCTCAGGCTTTACTGGAATCTGATAGTATCCTTTACTCAGATCCACTTTTGAGAAATATTTAGCTTTATTTAGTCTGGCAAACAGCTGATTTGTATCCGGCAATGGATCCACCTGTCCTTCTGTAATAGCATTCAGTCTCCTGTAATCTATACAGAGTCTATGTTCTCCAGAGGGCTTCCTTAAAAGTACAACACCGGAACTATACGAAGACTCACTGTGCGAAATAATTCCTTCCTTCAACAGATAGTCTATCTCTTCCTTCAAAGCTTTTTCCTTAGCAAACGGAATCGAATATGGTTTCATACAGACAGGTGTGGGGTCTATCAGTTTCATATCATATTCCAATAGGTTTGTATGCCCTGGTCGGTCTGTTAACACTTCTGCATGATTATTTAGAACCTGTTGCACTCTCTCTTTCTGAGTTTTCGTTAAATGTGTACTGATTTTCACCTGTGCTGCTGTCTCACAGGGGTGTAATGGATATTCAAATGATGAAAGTGGTTCCTTTTTCATCTCCATGTCGATGGACAAGGTCAACAAGTGTGTCTCTTCCTGATGTTCTCTTTCCAAATATTTCTTCAGGAGATTCACATGATAGATTTTTTCTTTCCCCTTCTTATCTATCTTATAATTTGTTCTAGACACCTTCTCTAGAACTGTATATGGACCCTGCCATCCAATTTGTAACTTATTCTGACTCCCGGGCAAAAGAAGCAGTACTTTCTCTCCCACAGCCAAATTTCTGTCTTTCGCCTTCCTGTTATAATAGGCAGCATGTTTCTTCCTGGCTTGTTTCAAATTTTCATTGGCAAGTTTCCAGCCAGTTTTCAACCGAGTGGTCAGCTCATTCACATATTGGTATGAAGATGTAATGTTTTCCTCTGCCTTTTCATCAGTCCACGTTCTTAACAAAGCTTCAAGTGGACCTTTTATTGGCCTTCCAAACAATAATGTTGCCGGGGCCATACCGGTTGAACTATGGGGTACCTCCCGATAAGCAAAGAGGGCGGCATGCAGGTACTGGTCCCATGTATCTGGTTTTTCGTGTGCCAACTTTCTCAGGATCGACATCAATGTGCCGTTAAATCTTTCCACTTGGCCGTTCCCTTGGGGATGATACACACTACAATGGAAGTGTTTGGCCTGGAAGATCCTGAAAACTTCTTCAGTTAGTTTCCCCTTGAACTGAGAGCCATTATCAGTCAAGATTTGATTGGGAAAGCCTAACCTTGTGAAAATTGTGAGCAATGCCTCTGCCACATGTTTTGAATCAATCGATGACAGGGCTACTGCCTCTCCCCACATAGAACAAGTGTCCACCAGAGTCAGAATGTAGCTGTTCCTTCTCTTGGTTCGGGTGAGAGGTCCCACAAGATCCACGGCAACTCTCTCAAAGGGTGTTCCCACTATGGGCATTTCCCCCAGAGTTGCTGGTGCAGTCCAATGTTTAGGTGCTACTCGTTGGCACTCTGGACAGGATTTTACATATCGTTTGATATCTTCAGTTATTCCTGGCCAGAAATAGTGACAAGCTATTCGCTGTCCTGTTGCACTGATTCCCATATGACCACTGAAGGGAATCGCATGCCCTAGTTCCAACACTTTAGTCCTATATGAAGTGGGAAGGACCAGCTGTCCGTGACCATTGGATTCAGATCCAGCCTTCCTATATATCAGTTTGTTCTTCATATAAAACTCTCCCTTGCCTGGAGGTGTATGAGATTTGGGCAACTTCTTGAAACATGGCTTGAGTGTTTTGTCCTCAGCCTGTGCCTTCCTCATCTCATCTGGGTGAGTATTTATGGGGTTATCCTCCTCCTTCTTTGACTGTGATCTGGTCTGCACTGTGGCCAATATCACAGGTCTCTTGGGATTCCCCAAGAAGACATATCTACACCCCAATATTAGAGGGTAGATTGGCTCATTTATCACTGCTGCTTTTATGATTCCTTCCACATATCGCGTTTTCACGTTTATTCGGGCGACGGGAAGTGTCATGGTAGCTACATCCTTGGTTGCAGTTTGAATCTCCACTGTTTCCGTGGTGTATTGATCGGCCTGCACCAGGTGAGAACTCACAACGGAATCGTAATCTAAACCGGTATCATATAAACATCTTATAGTGACACCATTACAGATGACATCTTCACACACTGGGGGGTGGTATGGTTCCTGTAATTCTTCAGGTTTGCCCTTCTTTTCCTTTTTCCCCGATGTCATAGCAGCAAAATGAGGAGGTTTCCTTCTACAATGGTCAGTGTCATGATTGTTCATCTTACAATTTTTACACCACCTTTTTCCTTGGTTGAAAGATTTTCTTTCATCATATTTCCTTTCATCGAATTGTGGGGTTTTATTTTTATTTTCATACCGTGGCCTATCAAATTGGTGCTTACCTTTATTTTGATCCCTAGGATCAAATTTATTAAAGTTCTGTGGTGCCCTAAAGTTATCCACCTGTTTCTTTTTATTACCTGTTACCTCTGCTTGAGCTGCTTGATACCTTTCAGCAACATTTAGCAACTCACCCAGCCTCTCTGCACCTTGTTCCATGAGAAACATTCTCAGGTCTGGAGCCATGGACTCTCTTAGTTGCTCTATAAGGACCATTTCCTTAAGATCTTGGGTTTTCCCCAGAGAAGTCCATTTCTCCAAGTATGTCTCGATTCGTGCAGAGAACTGGTGATAGGTTTCACCTGACAGTAGTTTAGCATTCCTAAATTTTTTTCTGTAAAACTCTGCATTCTTTTCATACCTTAACAAAAGAGCCTGCTTTAGCATGTCATAATTTTCCTGATCACCTCTGCTCATTTTTTGCAAAAACTTCATAAGCTGCCCCCACGAAGTCCCTGAGATAACTTTAAGCTCCACCTTTCTCTCTCTAACCCATACGTGGTAGCTAATAGTTCGTACCTATTTATATAGCTCTCAATATCATCGTCTTTCTCAACAAAATGATCTAAATGAAAGTTCATAGCTGAGGTCGAGGCTCCCTGAGTAACCGTAGCATCAGAGGCAAAGGGACTGGCACCATTTTCAGGAGCATTGCCTTGAAACTCAAACTCCCTTAGTCGTAACTCATGTTCCCTTTGTAATCTCTTCTCCTCCTTTTCTGCTTCCCTCTCTGCAGCTAATCTCTTCTCTTCTCTTTCTGCAGCTAATTTCTTCTCTTCTCTTTCTGCAGCTAATCTTTTGTCTTCTCTTTCTGCTTCCAATTTCTTAGCCTCTTTGTCAGCCTCAATCTGCAACCTCTTAGTCTCAGCCTCAGCTTGCAACCTCTTAGTTTCCCTTTCAGCCTCTAACCTTCTTTCGGCTTCTTTTTCTAATCTTCTTTCTTCGCGTTCAATAAATTTGTCACATTCCGTTGTGACATAGGCAACCATAACTTGCCCATCTAATCCTAACTCTTTTGCAGTCTGAACCGCACCAGATCGAAATTTGGCCAGGTCCGCCATTGTCTATCAGGTAAATTTTTATAATGTCTAACCAACAATTCAATCTCTAATGGACAACACAGGCACCGTGAGCTCAACCTTATTTAATTCCACCCAAGGATACCTTTTAATTCTTATATTCCCTGAAGTGAATTATCCCCAATATTTTTAATAGTTAAAGATTCAAAATCCCAAGAGCGAGACCCCAATATATGTGGTGAAGTGGGATGTTATAAATACTTATAGGGAACTTAGTGTACTGACTGAGATCAGCTGTGAAGGTATCTATATCTATTAAGAGTAGTGTATTATAGATACCTTACTTGCTACCACATATCTATATATCTCAGTCAGAATTATTCTGGAATAGTGTGATGCTACGTTATGTGTCTAGGGTATGAGTATGGTGAAGTGTAAGTCACAACAACAGACAGATAAACAATTTAATTTAATCCGCTACTCTTGACAACACTGTGACACTCACATACATATAACACTCTACAAAGATATCTTAAAAGAGTCACTGATAAACTTTCAAATAACAATATGTATTCATTACTGGCATGAATGAATATGTGTCCTGATTCAACTACAAGGGAACCAGGAATCACAATCAATTTAAATTACAAGTTATGTACAGAATGTATTTAATATGAATATTGTAGTGACATATATTATTACAAATGTTCTATGTGTGTCAGTTGTGTAGTAGTAAAATGAGGTAATACTGGTTTTGTTTTGTTCAAGCTCTGTTGGTATTTGTCATCATGACTTCAATAGTTTGTCTTTAGGGACTAGTATTGGAGATGTTCACAGTTCCTGATTTTAAGACAAGTAAATTCCCCTCTTAATGTTAATTTTACAAAGTCAGTTCAAGATGAGGGGACATAATGTTGAGCTCAGCTGGCCAAGTTTGCTTATCTGGCGTGATGGCGGCAGGAAAGGACTCCTCTGCTCGAATTCTCCTCTGGGCTCTGGAGACACCTCACTGATAGCTAAAAGGACCAAGGAGTATGCTGTCCGACTCTGGATTCAGCAAAGCTCTGACCAGGTGCTGCTCAGTACCATCAAGACCACTGTCCCACAATTCATACGAATAAACACAGATACGTTGATTAGCAATGAATTCTGGCACAAACTGGCACAAATTCCCATCTGCTTATCTTCCAGGCTTTTATTTAGCCAAATATAAGCTGGCTTCAACGCACTGATGCTTTATCAAGCTATTTTAAACAAGTGGTTTCGAACTAACGCTCCCAAGTGTGTATATCAGCGAGTCTGACCAATGAGCCCCGTTTCGACAAGTGTTTGAAAAAATGTTACCTTTCCCCGTTTCCCCTAACAACCAAGATAGTATTTATAGCCCGACCAATCGTGGTTAGGCTTTCATTTGTTGCGCTTCAATCAATTTGGAGTTTACATGGTAGGCTATTTCTGTAACGTAAATTTTTTTCAAACACGTTAAAAAAAAATCTTATGAGCAGAAATGATTTTATGCTGTCAGGCACCCCCAATATTTTATTCTGGGTATAATTTATTAATTCCTGGACTATTTGCGTAACGTTTTACATATTATTTGTCAGCAAGCCCTAAGGAACCCAAAAATACAAATTTAAAGGAGCTACGTGGCTGCGTTCATAATATGCAATTTCTTCTACCTCCTGTTTCGAAGATGTGCTGTCTGGGTACTGTTATGTTTTCAACCGTAAACCCATCTAATGTTATCTTTTCTAATAAGAGTCTGTTATGATTTATAAACCTAACTCTGGGAAAGGGTAGTGTATTTTATCACTGTCCGTCTGAAAAAAAATTAGTGCATGTAGACTTACACGCGTGATGGCAGCATTTGTGTATCGCGCGACGCGTGTTGCATGCGTTCCTGATTTTCAGCCCTCCCCTCTCTCTTTATCCTTTTGTCCATCTGTTCGTTCGTTTTGGTAACGTAATATAATTAATGTTAGGATTAATTTAGGTCATTACGCAGGGCCTCTCAATGCTTTTCCAAGAAATACAGCACACGTTTCATTGAAGAAAGCGGGTAATAATACAGTAAGCTTTTATATCAACGTGAAAGCATTACAATTTGCAGACGTAGCAGAAAACAAGGGGGATTTCGAGTACATTCTTTGTGACAGCACTGTTATTTTTCCATTGCTCTTTTCTTTATTAATTTTATTTGTTAGGCTTCATATTTACCTAATAATTTATATATGTGGATTAGAATATTTCATGACACTCGTGTTTCCTGCCTTCATCCAGAAGTTGTTGTAAAGTTAGTGTATCACTCTGGCTCAGTATCCATTTCTGGAACTCTGGCATTGGTGTGCTGAGAAGGATCTGTTCGATAATTCGCTCTTTTTCTTCTTCTTTGTTAAATTTGCATACACTTGTTTTCTCCTTGATGCGAGTGAAAAAACCATCTAGACTTTCACTAGGTTTCTGTCGCAGGTGGTGAAGTTCTAATCTTGCCGCTCTAAAGTTCGTGTGCTTTATTATCAGACGTTTTTCAAATTCGTCCAATATGGCTGCGGGGTCTGTCGCCGACTCCATAGGCATGGCGGTAGCAAAACTGTTGTAAATTTTCAAACCTTCATCGTCCAATGCTTCTAGGATATATGGAGTTAGGGTTTGTCCTTCCAGACCAGTGGTCTTGGAATATAGATCTATGCGTTGGCGCCATAACAAGAAAGCTTCACTCTTATCATCTTGACCGGCGAATCTCATTTGCGGTGCGTTGCGATATTGTTTCGCCGCCATGGCTGACCTCGATGACGAAAATTAGCCGAATACTGTACTCACGTGTTATCGTGTAGCTGTTTTTTGCGTCAGTCCGGTATCGACCGCTGCCACCATGTAATGTTATGATGTATGTATATAAGCATTACCTCGTCATCTACACAAGCACACACATGTTTCAGAAGGCACTCAGTAAAAGCATGTTCAGTTTGTAGCCATGTTTATTTACAGTATATCGTACATGTGAAGATTCGCATATTATTATAATGTGTGGTTCGTATTATTAATGTATTATATTACACTTATAACAGTGTGAACTTTGAAACGTTAATGAACTGTGTAATGGCTTGCGGTGTTAACCCTTGGCTAACAAGATGGATAGCGGCTGGCTTAACTGAGAGATCGGTTGCATTTCGCTTGGGAACATGATATCAGAACCAATGCACAGTTTCCTGGAACTACACCCGGGTTCTCCACTATCACCGGTGCTGTTTAACATCAACACAGCAAAAGTAGCCACCATTCAGCCAACTGGGATGGGGCGAACATTGACTTTTGCAAATTGCAAACTCTTTTACCGGACTGGTTCTGTAATATTAAGAATACAGAATACGAAAAAAAAGGACATCAACTCAAATAATTCAACAAACAACGAATGGAAAATAATGTAGCATGGTGAAGAAATGCGCTGACTTTTGCTCGTGTTCCCCAGGTACCGTTAATTTGTAACACTTTTCACTGAGAAAAAAATTATATGAGGAGTGTGACGGTATTGCCTCCCCTGCTTTGTATTAGTGGTCCAACAGTGGCCAAAACTCAAGAGTACCTAATATGGGCTTCAAATGTGTTTACCTTCGCACAAGATTACTCTTGGCAGATATGTACATAGAAGAAACATAACGCTTCTATCTCGTCTATCGCCAGGGAGTCTTCACAAGATATTCAGAATAAGCGAGAACAATCCTTATTTGGCTGAGTATGTTAACTCTGTAATTCTGCCGACGCTTTTGTGAAGGATTTAAGCACTTATTAAGTTCAGCTCGTTTAAGCCCTCACCCCTGATTTACTCAGTGGAATTCTATTATCCTAGTATAGCTCTGTTTAGAGTGTGTCGTAATTTGACTGAGGCAAACATACAGTAACTTTAAAATGATTAAATCGAAGTTAAATTTGTAACATTACAAATAACAAAATTTAATAATCACTTTAGGTTTTAACAATTAGAAAATAATTTGAATAGTTATGGATCAAGAAAAGTTATCATCACAGTCTTTATGAATGTGAGATGTTACAAGAAGTTCAAGTGGCAGCATAGATTTGAACTTAGCTGCCAATAACGGTTCTGCTCCTTCTTATGGGTTGGTTCTTTTCACTTTGCTCACGCTTGTCCTGGTCACGGTTGTCGGGTGTAGCTCGTTTCCCAGAAATGTCAATGAGAGTCTACCAAGTGGGTCATTTGTCTTAAAGCTTAGGCCACTGTTCCCTTCTAGTTCCAGAGATAGTACATTCTGCTGGTACCACCAATAACTATGGTAAAAGAATAAAGCGAAACGCTCTTCTGATTATGGCATTTTCCACCCCATAGTTATAGATTCCTATCTTCCCATACCACCATCCCAATTACTCAGACTTTACCCTCAATGAGAATTAAATTTAATCCCTCGGGATAAAACTTTCTTTACATTTAAATAGAATAGCTTTCATAGTTTCTTTATATTCAAATGAAACCTGGAACTACTTTATGCTTTTAGTTTTCTTTACGAAACTAGCAGTAAAGCAATCACCAACCCGTGCAGTGGTGGTTCATGAATCATCATTCTATACACTGAGGTTGCCAGCCTCAATTGACTTTGACATCCAATAGCGAGTTTCACATATTAAACTTCAAATGGTAATATACATATATACATGTTAGTTCACATGTTAGTAATAAAATATGAAATGTAAATCACAACTTACGCCAATCCTGACTCACAGACTCTTTGCTCAGATGAATAAAAGAGACTTGAATCGGCCTCTTATACGCGTCTGGGGTGTCGTTAATTTGATAAGTTCCCTATCTGACTTCGTGTGTGGTCCTTCAGTTTCCTCAATCCCGGTTTCCTTATTTAAAATGCTAGAGATTTCCTGGCTATATTGTAAGCCCTGATAAATACTCTAATAAAAGGTGTCCGGTATTTAAGAAGGAATTCTGAATTCTAATTCTTCACTGTAGCAGTCTGGTGTCTTGGCGAGCGATTTCTCAAGTGAAATAGCTTGAGAAAATGATCAGATTATATTCCCTGCCTTCCCACCCCTTCGTTTGTTATGAGCTATCAAAGAACTCTAATCATATTCAAACAGGCGGGTTATGGGGTAATTTCAAAATATTCCGACATCGGATAATTTTGAACGTAAGGCAGAGGTCAACTCTCCCATATATGGTTATAAGATGACCGATGCCCTTGTGTTCAAACTTACAGACAGATCGGTAAACTCATACAACATCGTGTTCAAAATGTAACCATCATTACTTTATCAGAAAGTACTCTTATTATAACAAGTAGGACAGGAAACGCGTGTGTCACAAGTTTCCGCCGGTACACGAGATCTTGTGCTAACCTCAGCCAAGCTGTGTCACTCCCCTGCGACTGCGAGTAATTATCTCAGCAAATCTTGGTAGCGTCAAGCAATTGTGATTATTATCACCTACAGGGAGTGTCAAGCGATTCGACAATACTCAAATATCTGCTACTTAGCAGAAAAATAACGAAGAAAGAAAAGTGCAATAATTGAGAGCACACAATCAAAATCAGTAGATAACGACCTGCTAATCGACAGTCAGTCGGGGTTTAGACCAAAGCATTCATGCCACACAGCCTTAACAAAGATGATAGACAATTGGCACCTAAACATCAATAACGATAATATATGTGGAGCAATATTTGTAGACTTCAAAAAAGCATTTGATATGATAGATCACTTTATTTTAATCAGAAAATTAGAAACAATGAAAGTAAATATTAAGCTGGTAAAGTTAATTAAATCGTTCCTGTCAGACAGACAACAAATAGTCTCTTACAATAATTCCTTGTCGAACCCAACCGTTGTCCATACAGGTGTTCCTCAGGGCTCTATTCTCGGCCCTCTTCTATTTACCGTATACATTAATGATCTTCCTCTATATTTCAAACACTCATCATGTGACCTTTTTGCCGATGACTGTACTATCTATACTAGTGATAAATGTTGCACCACACTAGAACAATCTTTACAAAACGATACACATAATCTTATTACGTGGAGCAACGAGAATCGCATGCAAATAAATATTAGTAAAACAAAATGTATGTTAATATCAACCAGACAAAAACTACAAAACTTGCAGAAAACAACACTTCAGCTCTTCATTGGAACATCACTAATTGAAAACGTAAATGAACACAGAACTCTAGGTATCACTGTTGACCAACACCTAAGTTGGAACTCACATGTACATGCACTCACAAAACAAACAGCACAAAAAGTTTACCAATTAGCCAAAATTAAACATTTCCTGGATGAAGAGGCAAGGAAAATGTTCTACATATCTCATATACAAACGCATCTAGACTATTGTTCCACAATCTGGGATGGTTGTTCTGTCTCCAACACAAGAAGGCTCCACTCGCTTCAAAAACGCGCAATGCGCCTTGTTGCTGATAAACACCAATCACATTGTATAGATTTATATAATTATCTTCAAATATTACCCCTCAGGAAGCGCTTCCTCTTTAACAAAGGGAAATTTATTCACAAAATCCTGTCACAGAATGCTCCAAAGTATCTTTGGCCGCTTTTAAAATACAATGACAGACGTAGTCAGCGCTTAAATAAATTACAGGTACCCAAGCCCAGGCTTGACCTATTTAAAACTAGTTTGGCTTACTCAGCTGCTCATCTTTGGAACAATCTTCCCAATGACCTGAAAAACACGCACAGTCCTTACTCATACAATCGTATACTATTCAAATACTTTATGAGTGCTGATTATATGCCACCCTAACTGATCGTGTTGTACTTTTATCTAATATACTGTATGGAGGCTCTGATGATCTAGTTT